>OOFJ01139919.1:0-2500 GCA_900323375.1 Benthosema glaciale
TTGACAGACACACGGTGGCAGAGAGAGATGTACGTAGTACTGGTAGAGAGAGAGAGAGAGAAAGGAGGGATGCATTGATATGGAATAAAGGAGTGGGAGAGAGAGGAGAGAGAGAGAGAGAGAAGAGGAAGAGGATAGAGGAGTCTGCATCTGTGCACTGTGAGGAGAAAAACTGTAGTTCTCAGCCCACAGGACTTATGTGTAAAGTCTCTCTCCCTTGTGTTGTCTCTCTCTCTCTCTCTCCCCCCACACACACACACACACATGCACAGGACCCAGTGTGGTAGGCTCAGAGCAGGGGTATTATTACAGAGCTATTCACATTACAACATAGAAGGAGAGAGAGAGAGACACACACACACACACTCTGAAGATCACTTCCAGATGTTAGGTGGAATTCTGCACTCGAGTAGAGTGACTCCCCCCTCACCACCACCCCTATTTTTTGACTAAAAGCGTTGTGTTTTGATTTGTGTGTTCGCTGAATTTGCTAGCCCACTTACATGGTATATGACGTCTTGTTGTCTTGCAGAACATAAGTTCAAACTGCAAAAATAGGCAGACGGAAAGAAGATGAGATGCATTTCTTCTGCATGTTCAGAAACCGCAAATCAGAGAGAGAGGAGAGAGAGAGTAGTGAATTAGAAGGGAAGGGGGATGAAAAGAGGGGAGAGAGAGAGAGAGAGATTGAGAGAAGGGAAAATGGGGCCTCTCGCTCGCCCAGATATCTAACCACTAGAAATGAAGCCACGCGATGGAAGCCATTGGCTGACCATTATTAGTAGTTAGTTCTATCATTTACACATAAAGGGATGGTTGGCTCCGTCCAATATTTCTTTGTTGTCCCATAGAGCATCTTGGAGTACTTGGAAAGCAATAAGCAGATGATGATGATGATGCTGCTGATGAACATATTGTTGTTATTGATAGGAAAAAAAGAGCTTGTGACAGACAATCAGACACCGGTTGCAGTTGGTCTATCTGTCTCTTGACTCTTCCCCTCCCTTTCTAATTTCTATCAGTCTGACATTTATTGCATTTAGACTAATAGTTTCCGTCATCATGTTTATCTCTTCCTCTAACCTCCCTCTCTCTCTCTCTCTCTCTCTCTCTCTCTCGCTCTGTCTGTGTTTCAGCAGGGCTAGACTCGGGCTGTTTCAGGAAATACCAACATCATTTTTTTTTCTTCTTTGGGGGGAAACTGACCGACATTCCTCTTGGTTCTATAAACAGAACAGTGTATGATTGATGAATGTATGCGCGCACACGCGCATGCACATATGCACACACACACAAGCACGCGCACACACACATGCACGCGCACGCACACACGTGCACGTGCACACATGCACTCGTGCACATGAACAAGAATGGGAGGAATCCTGTTCAATGACTTTATAATTGTTTGAAATGAAGAATAATTCAGTACACGTGCACAACACGTGTGCATGTGAATGTCCATTGTCCAAGATTATATATATATTTAATTTTGCAGTGGACAAACTAAACATTAACAGTGTAAATGCCCTACATTTGGGTCTTTG
Organism: Benthosema glaciale; assembly: GCA_900323375.1. NCBI lineage: Eukaryota > Metazoa > Chordata > Actinopteri > Myctophiformes > Myctophidae > Benthosema > Benthosema glaciale. The sequence continues at coordinate 1,545 of OOFJ01139919.1, forward strand.
TTGTCAGTGTTGGTCTCCAGGGATCTGAATCACACGTGGTGCACAATTATTGCCATCACGAAATATGAAAATGGCCCATTCTGTTCCGCGGTGAGAAGATGCATGTAGTTGTACCACCGATGGTTATACTGTAGATTTTAAATATTGAGAGTCCAGTTTGTCGTGTTATCCTGGGCCCCGGGGGGCTAGAATTCCAGGCAGCATGCCTACACAAGATGGAGAATGTCTCATTGGCGTAATATGCTGCTCAAATGTTTTGTGTAGCACTAGTGTCAAACCACTGGCTTCTCCAGTGTGTTGCAACTTGCAACCATGCACCAGTTGTGTAATTGGATTGGCCTGGTTTCACATGAGCAGAACCTCAGTGTGTTGAAGATTTAGTTGTTCTTTTTTTTTCTTTTTTATCATCTCTTCAAAAAAAGAGAAAAAAGTTTTCTGAAAAATGTATGTTAGTTCTGTATATTAGTGTTTCTCAAACCTTTTCATGTCAAGTAGCATCTATTTGGTCACAGACCTCATTCTAAGGACCACCAGGAGCAAAGATGTGAGTAATATTTATACTGTATATATGATTCAAACAAATGTTCATGATCTTTTTTTATATAACAAATAATCTACAAGCTCATAGTGCGGCACAAAGTGGCATGCTATGAGCTTGTATATCTGCTATTTGTGAATAGCCAACCAATGTGCTATTCATACAGTATGTAGCTAAAGATCTACGACGACACAGATGCCTTCCCAGTTTTAAATAGTTGCATAGATATTATCATAATAGATAGTAATACAAAGAAATTAAAAAGCAACACTTGTAATAATGTGGGTGCAAAGTGGTGACAAAGCACCACCAATAGGCCATTTTGCACACACAATATCTCAAGATATAATCAGCAGATTGCCTGGAAACTTGCATCGCACATGATTCATATTCCTGGGACGATGAATCCTACTGATTT
>OOFJ01139919.1:5000-12012 GCA_900323375.1 Benthosema glaciale
GTGACAACTGCATCTGGCAGCGATTTCTTCACACTTGCCTCCTCCTATGGTCCCTCCTCTTTCTCTCTGTCCCGCCCTCTCCAGCATACTGTACCACCAGTGGCTCTCGGAGGACAGCAGAGAGACATGCAGCAGCCAGTCGGTCAGTCAGTCAGCCAGCCAGTCAATTATTCACAGTATAAGTTCTAGAGTCCTTTACTTTGCATCCAGCTGAGTTCTAGTGTATGTAGAATCAGAATGTGGACGACTCTTTTGGGCTGCGATTCTCAGCAAAGTTTTATGGGCAAGGCTGGCTTAGGGAGTCAGTGAGTCTTTCTTTATTTGTAGGGGTTTCCTTTCTGCTTTGTGTTAATCCTTTTCTTGGCTTCTCTCCTTGGGATTGTGTGTGTGCATTTGAATGTGGAAGAAGTTGAGGCTGGCTGGCTTCCTGTGCCCTCTCCACTGCTGCTGAGATTTACCCAGGAGTTGTGTACGGCTGTATCCTAGTCTGCGCTGACAAAGGCTGCCAGAACAGTGAGCCAGCCCAGTGCCCCAGACAGTAACATGGGGCTGTAAGGTGTTCTGACAAGGTCTCAGTGGAAGCACTTTTAACAGAGGAGCGTGACACAGAACCCAAGGTTTTTGGGTTTTTTCGACACACCAACGCATCGTCAGGGTCCTGCTGTGAAACCACTTGAGATGAGAGTCACACTGTGCGAGAGGATGCCTTGACTTGGAAGACAGAGCGCGTCTTCTCTAAATATAAATACAACTAAAAGGAAAGGAAATTGGAGTGGCATCTTCTTTGCATCTTGTCTCATCTCAAAGGACACTACCACAGAGTGTTTAGAGTGTTTTCCACACACACCGTTTGGATAGAGCGAGATAGGAGGGAGGACATCACCTTGTCTTGGGAGAGAGCGAGAGAGCACAAAGAATCATCAGAGGTTTTTTGGATTTCCATAAGAGAATTCTCTGTCCTCCCAGTAACAGCATGGCTGGGATCTACGGATGCTTCAGAGGCAGGAAGTAAGTGCACGGCCATGTGTTTGTTTGTTCCCCTCAATTATACAGAGTGTAAAATCAAGGGGGTATTTTTTTTTTACACTCATTCAATTATTATTGCATTTTTCTTTCTTTATCCTCCTTAGAAAACCTGCGAAGAAGTAGTCATTTGTGAAGATGACTACTAATTGAAGCCTCTATTGACTAAAATAAATACTATACTATACTATACTATACTATGGTATTTTGTGTGACTTTGGTCCTTGTACTGTAATCATGCAGTTTGTATTCTATCATGACGTAGCAGAGCTGTATCTGTATTCTGTGGAGTTGGATGCAATGATACCCTCTTTCCCCTGCTGTGTGTTTTATGTCTCGAGACATTGCAACAATACAGGCATTTGTGGCACGCTCTGTTCATAACGAGAGAGGACGCCAAGATAAATGTGAGAGTGAAGGCATAGCATGAAAAATGGAGAAAGAGAGATGTTTCGGAGAGACAGTGAACTATTTGTTTTCTGAGTGGACTCGGAGACCAAGACTAACAGGGATCTATTCTTCTGTTAAACACACACGTGTGTGCACACACACACGCACACACACACAAATGCGCACGCGCACACACACACATACACACACGCATACACACATGCATACACACACACATACCATCCCCATTACCCAAACTGCAAGGACATGGATGTTTTCTGAATTTCTGTCAGCTGCAGTGTGTGTGTGTGTGTGTGTGTGTGTGTGTGCGTGTGCGAGAGAGAGAAAGCCACTGATTGAGCCTCTTTTTATCGAGAGCTAATTTAACTGAAATTCCATTCTGTGTGTGTTTGTGAGAGAGTGATGGGGAGTCTAGGCCTCTAGGGGCCTTTAAACGTCCTCACAACACATTGCACGGTGACGACTTCTTGCAACCTTGTAGATCAGCTATATTTGGTGTGCGACATCATTCAGCACGCAACAAAGTATAAATAAATCATGCTTAATCCCCTCTAGAAAAGTCTCCATTCCTGTTTGTTGTGTGGACATTACCAGGCTGAAGTGAATGGAACAGGCAATTTGACCCAGAAGGGTTCAAGCTTTACCGCAACATAACATACTGACTCCCTGTCTGATAACTCATTTATAAATCACTCTCCATAAGAACCCAAATCCCTAAAGTATGATATGTATGTAATGTAACTGTAATATGATTGTATACACAGCATCTATTATTTAATAATGCAGATTATTGTGATTATTGGGAGGTTAATGAGTTATGCATGTTTTAAAAATGTCAATGGAGGAGTGAGAATAGAACTACACAGACAGAACCATGGCTGGATACTTGCACTGGGTGTGTTTGGAAATAATATGTTGTGACAATATGCTCTGACCTGGTTTTGATGTCATAGAGTGCTCTGATATCAGTTAATTTGTGTATGCCCAGAGTCAGTGCATATTATACTTAACTAACATTGCAATTTCCGTCTTTTAAAATTAAAACGAATGTTTATTCATGTTATGTACAGTATAAACATTATAAATCTGTTTTGTTACATGGATAGATGTAGATAGATATGTGTTGAACAAGTTCAACCATGAAGTTGTAACCATCGCGCCATTTTGCAAAAACTTAATCCGTCATTGTTGTCACCAACAACCCAGCTTTTCACCCTTGAGTTATATTCAGAATCAGAATTATCTCTATTAATTGTCACATCACAGGTTTACATGTCTATAGAAGAGGGTGAAATTATATCTTTTTTGTAAGGGAGTGAAAACCAAATGTGATTGGACGATTACAAGCAGAGCTAATGAGGGACAGGTGAGAGCCGTATATGCAGTGGCCGGCCGGGTCTCATTGGCTGAGGGGAAGGAAGTTGGGTTGAGAAGGAATGTAGGACTGATTAGCCACCTGAAGATCTCTGGAACGAGGCAGTGGGTGTGCTACTGTGGTTGTGACGGCAAGACGTTTCCAGCTAGACTCTTCAAAGCATTCCACGAATCCACATTTTAAAATGCATCAAAATGCAGCGATAACGTAACTTGACTACCTGAAGCAACTTTCACGTCTCCTGTTGATTTGCATACGTTGGTGGTCTGCCATGATGTGAAGTATCATGGGCTAAACATGACCAGCGGTTTTGTACTTTAAACTTAAAAACCTGCTATCCCTCTTTTGAGCACATTTTCAAATAAGTGTTTCTTCTTCATAGCAACAGACATTCACACACCTAAAACCTTGCTGTGCAAACCAGTCTTTTTGCCAGTGGATAGTGGATACTGAGCCCCACCCGAGCTGTTATGTTGGGATTCAGTGCCTTGCTCAAGGGAAGATGGGACTGGTTGTGTCTCCAGATAGAGCAGTAGCGGTGATGCAGATGTAAATGAATGCAGACTGACCAGGATGAGTGATGGGAGTGTTTGTTCAGTGTCTCTTTCTCTCAGTCCTTGTATGGCTTGTTGCTAAGAGCACCGACTCTACTAAACAGCGATCTGGAGGGACAAGGAGAGGGGAGGCCAGAACAGGAGAGGAAGGGAAGAGAGGAGTGGAGAGAGAAAGGGGTGGGGTGGGGTGGGGGGGTGGAAAGAGGCGTAGAAGCCGGTGAGGAGATGGAGAGAAAGGAGAGGAGAGATGAGATATAAACTAGAGGAGGAGATTGAGGTGAGATGGAGCTGAATGCAGGCCTCTGACCATCCTAGTACGCTGAGCTGTAAAGAATGTTTCGGAACCCAAATCAGAAACGATCCAGAAAACGTAACCGTAGGGCTTCCCACTTCAGGGGGAAATGTGCATAGCTCAGACTGTAGTTCAACTATCTACACATTTCTTTTTGTCAAATATGTTTTTATTGGAACAGATTATAAATTGTTAGACATGATATGGCATAAACGTCTTCTTTTGTTTATATAAACAAAAACAGTAACAAAAGAAAACAATAACAAAAACAGAAAGAAAACCCTCAACCCCTCCCACCCATACTGCTCAGCAACGTTGCGTACTATATTTTGGATGATATGGAAAACAAAATGGTATAGTCAGCCACCATCAGTGGCATCTTGTCTATTAATTGGTTCTGCTCAGGTACTGGAAGAGGGGAAGCCAAACCTTATCAAACTGTCTCTCCCTGTTTTTCAAGCTATCTACACATTTCAACCTGAATGCAGCATGATGAGAGAGAGAAGGCTCTGGTTGTTTACCTTTTTCCTACTTGGATTATATCGGAATGCATATTTCTGCCCTTCACATGATGATGAACTGACATATTTACCATACTTTCTTGCTTCAAGTATACCTGGTCCACTATGGGTCCAGTAAGCTTTGTGTCCTTAGCAGCTTGCAGATTCCAGATCAAAACGCATTCTTGAACAAGAAGTGGAAACATTATTTTGTCAGTTTCTCACAATCGTACTCCTGGGAGACACAACTGTTTATGTGACAGTGAGAGTCATGAGTTGAACCCATGATGTAGCTATAGGAAGGGAACGGAGCATTCCCTTTATGGCTTTATGTATACTGACTGCTGCATGATTCTAACAAACACTGCCAGGGTGAGGGCCTCTCACCACACACAAGATAGGAATTGTATGTATCTTGGGAGTTGGGACGAGGCTGCCTGCTATCATGATCCACAATTAAGCCAATTCAATCCCCTAAATTAAAATTCTTAAAATGTTCTTGCATCTGAGACTCTATAAAGGGAGGTGAATGCAAAAGACATGGGAATTGTTTTGGAAGTTCAGCTTTTTTTTTTTGCAAATCATTCCCTTCCCCTCTTAGTCATGTGTCCACATTGCAGGCCAGGCCGAAGAATGGTTGAGGAGGAAATGCTGTGGTTGTGTGGCTGTGGCCTCTTTAGCTATGTGGAGTTGGATTGAAGTGGGGGTGAGCCAACGAACGGTAGGGAGAAGATGGAGGGAGGAATGGGGATAACAGAAGTATACTGTTGAAGCCCTGAGCATCGGTTTAACTCTTTAAATGAGATCATATGCATACTTTTGGTGGAAAAAGGACCCCTTTCTCTATATGGCATTAATTCCAATTCACAAACACCAGCCGCAGGGCCACTAGCTTTCCAGTGATCATGGCAGCAGTGATTGTAGCCAGGTGAAGACATCATCGTTCATACCAGGCCTTTGCCTTTGATTATGACCATTCATTATTAAAATGACTGAGTTAATTTTTCATACAGTGCCAGCCAGTGATGCCAAAATCAGGACAGCCATGGACAAACTGCGCCACTCTGCCACGCGACAGGCTTCTTTCAACGTATACTTTTGGAAAAACAGTGGTTCAAAAGCAACAATGTTGGTGAACAGTTGTCCAAGTTAAATAAATGGTAAAGACACTTCTTAGTGGGCTATCGAGAACTGTCACGGAATCTAATCTAAATCTGTAACCCCAAAACGTATTTAACCAAAACTGATGACTAGTGCCTTGCTTGTCAGCTGTGGTTACATGAGCCACTTTCTTTCATTCTTAAATGATTATTTAGATATAGTGAAAATAAAATGCTTGGTTAAGATATCCTGTTTACTCCACATAATCAATGTGGGAGATTCTGAGTCCGCCATGATGAGCTTGAAAGTTAAAAAGTGCCACATCAAAACTGTTACTGACTGACATCATTGCCCTACGTACCCAACCTCTAGCAGTAGCCTCCTCAGGCTGGACAAGCACTACTGCGAAAGTGTCTAACCAGAAGTACAGGAAATACAGGGCTACAGGAAGGTCCGGTATTCTGGACATCATGCTCTGAAATACAGGGCTACAGGAAGGTCCGGTATTCTGGACATCATGCTCTGTACTTCCCGTTAGACACTTTCAGGAGTAGTAGTTTCTCGTGCTTTATGTTCTGGTGAGATGGAGATAAAACCGCGGGTATAAATAAGTAGTAGTAGTAAAATTGTAAATACTAGGGTACATAGGCGCCGGAGGCGGGGTTAGAAGGTCGTCTGAATGTTCCCGCACTATTGGGGGATGACTGGTCTATTTATTTATTCTTCCCGACCGGTGCTGCATGCTTGCTCTCTGCAACGACCATTCTGGCTATAGTCTAGTCATCTAGTGACTAGATGACTCTAGTGACTAGACTGCAGTTGCTCTCTCAGTCTCATCAAGGTGTCAGACAAGCTAATACACATTACACAACAATTCATCGTTCTTTTTTTTGTATGCTGGCTGTAGGTGTGCTATGTCAAACCTAATAAAGTCAACTATTGGAAAATGGACGATCTACAAGCTCTGCAAAGGGCTGTGAGCTTTTGATCTGCTATTTTCAAAATAATTCTCGTCGAAAAAGAAAAGAATGCCTGTCATGAATTATAATTTCAGATGGGGGTCCGTGGACAAATTCACATTTGGGTGTACTTGACTTGACATGGAATCGTTCGACAACCACTGGTTTAAACCATAATCAAAAAGATTCTACAAGCTACTTATAATGAGCTGACCTGGCAACACTGGTAAATGCTTCTGATCATGATGAGCAAGTTGGTTCATTGCAGATGCTAGATTTGATGTTTACCAGGAGCCTAGTTAGACACTTCAGGATTGAAATCCGATTGGTTTAAATGGTCACATGACTCATTTAAACCAATGAGATTTCAAACCTGAAGTGACTCAGATCTTATTCAGGCTAGATTTGGCTGCCAGTGTGAATCAGGCCTTCGTAGCGCTTAATTCTATTCTTTGTTCTCTATTTACTTGACTATTTACTCTGCCATATTTTGTTGACCAGGGTTCATCATGCCATTTACTCTAATCTTGCATTTTGTCAGTTTCCCTGGATAAGAGCACCTGCGACTGCTTGTGCCTACATGGTAAATTGTGTGCAGTGAGTGCAGAGAGAGGTGGTGGATTAGGAAGATGTCTTGAAAGGGGAGTTGTTATCTGAGCACATTCTTCTTATTGTCCTTTGTCTTATATCCTTATATGGCCTTTTCATCCCAACTTAAATGTAATGCAATATGGGTCACATGCATGCAGCGTTCTGACTCTCGTGCAAGCTTTTAAGCATGGACAAATGGGGGGCGT
>OOFJ01139926.1:20807-31214 GCA_900323375.1 Benthosema glaciale
CTTTAAAAAGTCGTTTGTACCAGCGTCAACTAAAATGTTGAACGAGGCTCTGAAACAGTAGTGTCTGTGAAAGGTTAAATTAACCACACTGTGTACACTTGTGTAATGTTGTGTCTCTGTTATGGTTTGTCATTGATGTTATTTTGTGTGGCTGTAGCAGGGGTGAAAGCCCCAAAACACACTTTTTGACCAATACCTGCATAGCAGGGGTGAAAGCCCCAAAACACACTTTTTGACCAATACCTGCATAGCAGGGGTGAAAGCCCCAAAACACACTTTTTGACCAATACCTGCATAGCAGGGGTGAAAGCCCCAAAACACACTTTTTGACCAATACCTGCATAGCAGGGGTGAAAGCCCCAAAACACACTTTTTGACCAATACCTGCACTGCACTTTTACTAAGTACATTTTGAATTCTGGACTTTTACAACAGCATTTCTATATTGCAGTATTTCTTTTACTCAAGTTAAGTGCAAGTACTTTTTCCACCACCGTCGTCTCCGTCCCAGGCTGGCTCTGGCTGGCTGCGTCGTCCAGTAGAGGAGTCTGCAGCGTGGCATCTGAAGAAGAGGTCGACGCCCCAGGCTGGCCTTCATCCTCGAAGACGAGTGCTAGTTTCGCACTGCTTTGCTTCCCTCTAGGAAGAAGAGGACATGCCATTTACAAGTGCAACACAACACCGTTTTTCTTTTTACAGTGATTCTCAAGCTTTTCTGGATCGTGTGTGTATGATGCGCTGTGAGCTTGTATATCAGCCATTTTTGACAACCAAAAGACATCTGTTGCTATATACTGTAGATCTAAAATGACAGATGCTTTCCCGGATTTTAAATCGTGGGTGTTTTTTTGCAATATATAACCTCCTTCTGCAGCCCAGTGGATTCAGGAAGTCCTGTCCATGTTAAAGTTGGAGAGAATTAGATTACTGCAAAATGGAATAAAACAAAGTGAATGAAAATAAAAAAGTGTTACCATGTCAAACATTGAGAAGTTCGCTTGAGCTGAGCCAACTCGAGTTCAGATAAGCGCCGAATTGTAAATCATTTAAGTGTTTGCCCCAACCGTCACATCGTCTCTAGGCTTTGGAATGACATGTCTGACATATAAGCAACTCACCGCCGAGTCCTGGGTCGCTCCTCCTGCTTCGCCATGGAAACCCTCTTCCGGCGAGTGCGCCTCTTTTGTGACGGCGTCTTGGGCATGAGGTCCGGCTCGGTGCTGACCTCCCTGTATTAAAACACGTGTGTATGTGAAGGACAATAGGACCTGCATGTTCAATCTGTCCAACATGGTAAAAATGGAGTTTGAAGTCACAATGGGATTCTATAGGAAGGGAGAGCGTGAAAACACTAGGAAGACAGTCGGGTTGTGTGACCTACCCGGAAAACATGCACGAGGCCTCCTGCTCGATTTCATCCAGCCACCTTGTGTGGATGTCTTCCACCTCAGAGGTAAACTCCTTAAGCTCCCTGTCCACCATGGATGAAATGGACCGCATGTCATCCAGGAAGGCCATGGTGGCTGCAGGCTGAAACATTACAACTAGGGACGTTACAGATATCATTTATTTTCTTCCCGATGATAACAGCAACTTGAGTATCGGTCGATACAGAGTACTACTGATCCACCACCAGTGTAAGGAATAATACAAAATAAAATAAAAAATAAATAAACACCTGTGTGAAGTGAGCATCCTCACCTTCAAAGTTTGTGTGTACACAAACCCTCAAAGCTGGACATAGCCCCTCAAAAATACAAAAAAATATGTGAACCCTCAAGATTCCTTTGGGGGCAGCGAGGGGGACTTGGGGGGGAGGGGTGCTTCAAATGGACCCTAAACTCTGAGAGTGTATACTGTAAAATGGAACCACATCACAGGTGTATTTTATGGATTGACAGATAATTAAATGCACGATCTATGACAGTGGTTCCCAAGGGGTCCGGGGACCCCCACCCCAGTGGTCCTTGTCGGAGTTTCAGGGGGTTCCCCAGCTAAATGATAGTTAGGAACCAAACCCCTTATCGGTCTGTAACTCAATGTACAAATAGAAACTTAATGGGTCCATTTGGTTCAATTTATTTTGTACACTCTCAGAGTTAAATTAAGTTTACATTTACGAAATATGTAACGTTACTTATTGTTGTACATCCCATGACCTCTTTTGTTTAAATTGTTTGTCCGTTTGTTCCTTTTTTCTTTTCTTGTTGGTGTTTTATTTTATTTTTATTGTCCATATCTTGTTTTTTGTCCTTGTGTGGTTTAATCTAAAACTCAAACATAAAAAAATAAAAAATAAAAAAATAAAAAATAAAGTTTACATTTACGAATTCAGGTCAAACCGAGGTCCCTACTAAGCCATAAAAGTCTTATATGGGGGGGTCCTTGGCATGTATTTTCAAATGGGGGTCCGCGGGCTAATGAGTATCATTTTGGGGGTCCTTGACATGAAAAAGTTTGGGAACCAATGATCTATGATAGTCAGTTAGCCACGCTGTACGTGCTAACTCGACAATATAATAATACAACATTGAAATGAATTAAAACACGTTATTATTACCTTGTTGGGTAGAACCTGCTGTATGTCCTGATGAAAACTTAAAGATTTAATATTTATTCAGGCCCAGGGTTCAATTTATGTTCGTTTGTTTGTACTTTCAAACAAAACAAACAAACAAACAAATGGTGGAGAGAGGCTGAGGCACCGACTGAAACTGTCCACTGTCCAGACCACAACAATAATCCGGGCCCGGGTGTCAACCCACCGACCAATAGCCACAAACCAATCAACCCACCAACCAATCACCAGGCGTCTTATTGAGCTTGTAGATTGATTGATTGAAGCAGCTGAGCCATCTAGTAGAAGAGTTGCAATATAGTCATGTGTGCAACATGACAACTGTTTTAAAGTATTGTACAGTAACGACTAAAGTCTCTTTAATGTTGTTTATGTTGTAAACAAAACGAAAATAAAAGGATTTAAGATCATTAAAGCTGGGCTGTTGCCTGAGTCCAATGCATTTCTGCCTACTTCCGGTCTAGGACTTGTCCCTAATGTTGTCCCCATTCTCAATAGAAGTATATAGAAGAGAGGCCATTGGACTGGCCTCAACTCTGTCTATACGTCTATACTCCATGACTCTGGATTAATTGAAGAGTAAAGACGTAGCCTACAGTATTTGTTAACAGTTTGCAGAATTACAGTAGCCTATACGGTAACTGACATCCCCAAAATGACAATCATTAGCCCGAAGACCCACCATTTGAAGATATATGCCAGGGACCCCCATATAGATTTTTACAGCTGTATAGCAGTAGCCTCTATAGCTCTATAATTTCAACCATTTTAATTTCAAGGACCCCCAGTTCTCGCCGTGGGGTGCCGCAATGAATGTGCAGTGCAGGAAAATTCGGTCTGGCCCCGCCAGGCTACCCCAGTTTGACATGGATTAGTCTACGAACCCCCATTTTATGGCATTTCTAACTCTGGGCCCCCAATTTATATTGTAAAATCAGTTTAGTTTAGTTTAACTGAGAGTTGACTGTACAGATAAATATTGTGAAAATGTCAAGGCGTTTGTTCCATTTGTACACTCAGACCATAAGGGTCCATTTAGTTCCTAACTATCATTTAGCTGGGGACCCCCTGGAACTCCCTCAACGTCCCCGGGGGTCCCCAGACCTACTTTATAGAGTAGTCTTGAGTGAGTGAGACAACAGTCAGATCATCTGGAAAGGTTCAAGGTTAGCTTTATTGTCCCTTTTGGGAAAATGGTTTGCAGCCAGATAATAGTAAAAATACATACAACAAACATCATTCAAACACAAAAAAAAACAACTACAACCTAGGAATAGGGCACTAGAGACAGATAAATCACTGGGGATCCCTACACATGCCCTAACCTCTGGTCCACCAGGGGGCACTTTCATTCAAATATTTATTTTGCATTTATTTATTTTGCACATATTGTAAAAATAGCAGATGTTCAAGCTCAACAACACCTTGCATTTGTAGATCTGACATTTTCACAATATTTATCTGGGGAACAAACTAAATAATGCCTCAACTCTAACAAAAAGTATAAATAGGGCTATACTCATTATGAAGATTATCCCATAATACAAGTTCAAAGTATTAAAAAAAAAAGTTTGAAAACAGCTGATCTACAATCTCAATGCTTCGCTTTGTGACAAAATGTGAGCTTGTAGATGAGTAAATAGCCCTCAAGTATATAGAGGGCTGGTTAATGTGGCTATGTGTTAGTCAAAGTAACTAGTGGTTCTCTAACATTTTTATTTAAAAAAAAAAAGAAAGCAATTATCAGTAGCTTGTAGGCCAACTGGCCAATAGTATTTATTAGAAAATATAGTCAAGCCCTCCTAGACTAGATCTATTTCTAGAACCAAAACATGAATAAAATGATTTTCAAAAACAAAACCTACTTCATGGGAAGTACCGGTATACATTTTTCTTTTCAGTGCTCATTGTACAACCCTAGGGTAGGTTACAATTAACCCCACCGCCACCTTCCCACGAACCCACTCGGCTTCCCGTCCCATAGTTTGAGAATCTTAGACTGGTGGTTCCCAAACTTTTGAGGCAGTGACTTCCCAAAATATTCATATTTGAACTGCGAACCCCCTACCCTGACAACTGGCAGTACCTACCTGGCACTTACACCCGCTTTCGAATATGAGAGCACAAAATCTCTCCTGGAAGATCGAGCCACCCATCGATAAATTAAATCTAATATATGGCAATCTTCCCCGTGTTTCTTCACTAGTCCGATCCAGAAGAACAGTTTTCCAGCCACTGCTACAGAGCTGACAATGAAGTTATATCTTCCCTTCTTCTCTGGAATCCTGCCTCAAAGCAGACCAGAGGTAGAAAACTGTTGTTCCTTGATGTCATCGCTAGGGACACATGCATCAGTAAGCAGGAACTGGGGATGGCAATGAAGGACCGGGAAGTCTGGCGTGGCATTGTGAAATCCATAATCTCGACCGTGGTCGAAACAATGATGATGATCATTATGTAATACCATGCCCTCTGCTGGGGGAAATGTGTAGGCAAACTGTAGTCATGTTTTCATGCCTTTATTTGTTCTATATTGTTGTAGAACGTACTAATATCTATCCCACAATTACAAAGGTAAGAAGAAACATAAAATATCTATGTTGTTGTAGAACTATACCACAATTACAAAGGTAAGAAGAAATATGGTCGTCCCCCAGATTATATGTGCAACATTGTTTCGTCGCTCAACAGTAAACTTACCGATATACAGTAGGCCTAGACAAATGTAAGGACCTTTTTTACTACCAAATTGGCCAAATTGTCAAATAGCCTATTACACAAGAAAGAGGCAAACGTGGAAAAATAAATAAATTAAATTAAATAAAACCTCACAATTCCTCATTGTGACTTGTAGTTTGGCTATTTTCACCCTGTGATTGTGGCGGGTGAGCTGCGGGAACTTCAAAACTACAAAATTTGACGATGACTAGTTAAATACTCTAGCAAAGAATCCAGTTTCAGCACATAAGTCCAGCAAAGTCAACATCAATTTCTTTCTTGCCCGGTAATCCACATACGTCCCTGTATGGTTAGCCATAGCCGTGGAACTTAAGGCCAAATAGTACATTTCTTCCTCGTGAGTTGGGTCTTCTTCAGCGCCCCTTATGCTGGCACTGATCCTGCTCTGTCCATGACGCACACAGCGTCCCTGGAATGGATGCAAACAAAAGGAAAGCCTTCTTGATTCATGCAGCAATTTCTACAGGCTGGTTTGAAAAGGTGGAGCATGGCAAACGGTCTGCATCTAACATCTTTTGATTGTTGATTGGCTGAGCATGGAATGTGATGTATGATGATTAGAGCGACCCTCTCTTCATACAAGTGTGATTTTTTTACTATACATTAGGCTGACCATACATCCTCTCTTGCCCCGGACATGTCCTCTTTTGGGGAGATATCCGGGCTTTTTTTTTTGTCGCCAAAAAGACGACACATTTTTCCCTTTTTGAAAAAACATAATTATTTTTGGGGCTCTATAATATCTGGCTTTCAGACATAACGTCATGTGCCGGCCACGTCTATTGACTTTTAGTGTTTGCTTTAAGCATGTCCCCTGTGACGTACAAAAGCAAACACAGAGTGTGTGTTTTTTTTGTTTGTTTTAGTAAGAATTTTCTGAAACCTTAGGTTAGGTTTTAAGCCCTAACCACACCAAAGGGCCGAGACGGTTTTAGAGTTGTCCCAGGCCCAGCAGTGTGATATGTCTTGTTGCACGTTGACGCATGTTGACACACGTTGCCACACATCACCCCAACTCCCAAGCGATTCAACGCATGGAATTCAATGGCCCTAACCACACCAAAGGGTCACCATGCAACTCCTTGCAACCATTTGGACCCAAGGGGTTGCATGGCGGCCCTCTGGTGTGGTTAGGGCTTTGGAATCGGCCTCAGTCTGAATGGGGTTAAGTTGTATCAGAACCATCATGAACGTGGTTACCCTGATGGTCATGTAACCCACGTAGGCATGCTCCGAGCCTTCCATCAAGGCAACCGCAAAGTGTCTGGCGTTCTCGATCACCACCCTGTCAGCGACATCACCAGGCGCTACAGTATGAGGAAAAGACGTCAGTATCAACACAAACACAAGCTGCTACAGTAGGAGGACTGGCCACAGTGGCCATGTACTTTGCTGTGTAGAAGATGTGCTTATACTATACCTGCTCCAATCATGTTGATGGGGGATTCTATTAGAATCCACTCATCTTTATAGATGCCAGAGTGGACAAAGATCACTCTATCAGAGTGAGCCTCTTCTAAAGTTTCCATGGCATCCTCAATGGTCTCGTAGTACTGCAGGACACAATTTCAGGGCATGGATAAACATGTGTCTCATTAATGGAAATTAGGGCTGCAGGGCAATTGTGTGTTGACTGCAATAAAAATAAACTAAAATCACACAGAGATTAATTCTGAGGTACTATGCCTGGTATGCATTTATATGACTTACCAGCATATTACCTCTGCCGTTGTACCTGCCAGGGTTATTGTAGCAATGCTCTACAAAGCCTGGTTTCACATGAACACCTTTGTACTACAACGCAAAACACACAATTTGGTCAACAAAAGTAAAATGAACATACAGCATGCAGATAAAGTACAATACTAACAATGTAACCACCACAGCCAATATCATGAACACTATATTATGAGTGAGGGGCCACTGACCAGCTGCTGGAAGCTCTCCTTCCAAGGATTTGGGTGTTCGTGCTCCTCAGGGCTGACCTGATAGAACCTACCCGGCTCAGGGTGCATCATGGGACGCGTGTACTCAAACACCTCCATGTATAGACGCTTCCTATTATAGAAAATAAAAACACAAGCATTACACGATGCACCTTTTGTTTCAGCCTCAGGCCGGAGGCTTTCGGGCTTTTTCGACCTCTCGTCGGATACTGACCATAGAATGGGGTCATTAGCTAGCTGGCTAAATCTCTTGCACACACAGGTTGCCTGGCAGAGGTCCTGCTCCAGCAGGTAGGAGAAGATCTTCAACACCACCTCGTCTGGAAGTTTCTGCTGTAGGTACTGCTCTGCTGCACCAAAGATACACAAGACAGTTAAAGGGTTCCATTTTCATTAAACCCCTTATCTCTTTTTTTTTTTTTTTTTACTATTTTGAAAAACATTTTTGAATAGTTCAACTAGCCAATCTACTTTCATTTTCTTTTTTCAAAATAGTAAAAAAAATAAGTTAGGGATAAGGGATTTAGCACATTACAAAAATTGAGCCCCTACTCTGTGCCAGATCCCCTTGCTTCACTTACAGTACCTCCTGATACCCAAGGTGCCGATTAGATATATTCGATTCGATATTGCAATTTATTGTGATTTTGCCAAAGTTACTTTTATTTTATTATACTAGCTGGAACATTTAAAAACAATTCTAAACCATATTAGACCATGAAATGTTCAATCGTACTAGTACATTTTAAATCAATTCTAAACAATATACCATAGACTACGATAAGTTCAATCATAGGCCTACACTTCAATGCAGCCAGATAACTTCAGGCAGTCTTTATGACATATGATTAAAGTGCCTTCGAGTAACTGAGTGTATGCTAGCATAATGCAAACAACACATTGACTAAAACAACATTAAGTTGATGCAATCGACATTGTTTGCAAGATTACTTCTAGCACTGTATACACAGTAAACTCTACAGTATACACACAAATGAGTGACTCAATTAATTTAACGTCACAGCAAAAACAAACAGAGGTAAAGTCTTTCCGCCGCAGGTTATTAGGATAACACTCACCTTGCAGGTCATGATGGCTCTCGCCAGACAACTTGGCTCCACCTGACTCCTCCAAATCCCTCTCTGTTGCTCCTGCCGCCTCCTCATCTGGGAGAGGAAATAAAAGGGAGAGGCAGTTTAGTGCAGTAGCTCTCACACGTTTTAATTCCAAGGGATTACCGGGATAGTGTACAATGGATCCACGTAATTTAATTTCAGAGTTATGGACCTGTAATGGTCCATTTGGAACCCCTCAAGGAACCCGCCTATAGAACATTGATTCTCAAAGTGGAGTCCAGGGAACCCCCATGCAGGGGTCATTGAAGGGGTGCCAGGGGGTTCCAGGCCAAGTGATTGATAGTTAAGAACCGAATTGACCCTTTACAAATGGAACCAAATGGACCTGTTACACTCTCAGAGTTAAATCAACACTGATGATGCTATTACTGTACCACAGTGTAAACTTCCCGTCCCAGAGTCCCAGAATAATAATAAATGGCAATAGGGGCCACAGAATAGGAGTCTGTGGCCTAATGCATAGACAAATGGTGGTGTTTGAGAAGGCTACTGCTATAATTGTAAACATCGTCTCTATGGGGGTCCCTGCCAATTCTTTTAAAATGGGGGTCCACAGGTACAGGCTACATATTTATGTCAATTCAGGGTCCTTGACTCCTTGACATGACAAGTGTGAGATCCAGTGACAAGTGCCCTGAAAAGAAGTCTAGGAAAAGTTATGAATGATCTTTTATTTTACAAGGCTACCCTTCAAAACATATAATTTTTTAACCCTTGCCATTACAGGAGAATAATGTAAATATGTTTACATATGCGATGCAACTTGTGAGCTTAATTTGTACGGCCTATATGTGTGAATTTGCTTACATATATTATATACATATGCAATTTATGCTATGATTAGATCATTTTCTGTTACCCATTTGCATTTGGTGTGCCTCTTGGTCTGAAAACCACTGATGATGTTCGGTATTTAGGACTGCTGCAAGGCCAAACGTGGAGCCAAACGCCTTTCCTGATCAAATTGTTCACCTGTTGACAATTAAGTGTGATTGGAGTTAAAAGCTCCTTTGAATTGAATGGAATTTCTTTATCTCCCTCTAGAGAATTTTGCATGATGACACATTATCTTTTGGATTTTTGCTTTCCAGAGAAACTACTGTAGAAAAAGAATCTCTACAGTAGTCTAACTTTCACCAGAAAACTAAATAAATCAATCTGTGCAATATCCAGTGTGAACCTACTGATCGAAAAATATATGTACAATACATCAGATTACAGTAGAAGAAAGCGGGCCTTGAGGATAGGTTACACAACATTACGCACGCACGCACGCACACACACATTTTTCATTGTTTCTAAAAGTTAACTTTTCGGAGGTCTGTAATCTAACCTGTGAACACCATGCAGCTAGTACAGGCAATGCAGTGACCCTGACTCGATCCGGGTCACGGCACAAGGGCTGAGTTTTGGCTTTGTGGAGAGGCTGCATGGTGCGACCTCAACAAAGTGTTATTAAAACAATGAAAGAAAATAAAGGGTCACGGCATTGCGAATACAATGTCACGGCACAAGGGCTGCGTTTTGGCTTTTTGGGGAGGCCATAGCTGCATGTTGAGACCTCAGCAAAGTGTATTTAAACAATGAAAACAGTTAAAAACTAAAAGGTTGTAAAGTACAAAGAAAGGCATGTTCTGGAGAGGGCAGGTGTTCAGAAAGAGGCCCTGGTAACTCGCCGTGATCGTATAGTGGTTAGTACTCTGCGTTGTGGCCGCAGCAACCCCGGTTCGAATCCGGGTCACGGCATTGCGAATACAATGTCACGGCACAAGGGCTGCGTTTTGGCTTTTTGGGGAGGCCATAGCTGCATGTTGAGACCTCAGCAAAGTGTATTTAAACAATGAAAACAGTTAAAAACTAAAAGGTTGTAAAGTACAAAGAAAGGCATGTTCTGGAGAGGGCAGGTGTTCAGAAAGAGGCCCTGGTAACTCGCCGTGATCGTATAGTGGTTAGTACTCTGCGTTGTGGCCGCAGCAACCCCGGTTCGAATCCGGGTTACGGCATTGCG
>OOFJ01139933.1:6253-17797 GCA_900323375.1 Benthosema glaciale
CCAGCATTCCTAACCATCCTGTTCATGTAGTGTTCCAGTTATGCTACTCATTTCTTAGTTTAATCGTGTCCATTTTCACTTGTTATCCTGTATTCTCCTGATTGGATAAATTGGTATCCCGATCTGAACATGCATTGACGTCTGTTAGTTAGTGTCTGTTAAACAAACAATATATCCTATCAATGAACATTTAAATTCCATTCCTTTGTACAAACACTGTATCAAATACTTGAGGTAGTGGGAAAAAAAGAACCAAGGCAAAAATAATAAATAATCCTTATTGTATGTAGCGTCACGTGGTTGTCAAAGTCAAAGATTAAGGAGTGTGTATTGTCAATCAGCAGTCATTGGAATATGTACTTTATAAATACAGTTTGAGTTGAGTTGAATCATAATCAGATGACAATGGGTCAGTTGAAAAGCGTACACCGTACTGAGCACATAAGCCAAGGTATTGTCCTACACTATGGAATGGAAAAGAAAGATACCAAAGGAAAAAGTAATAATTACCTATTCACAAAATCACACTTGTGAAG
Source organism: Benthosema glaciale (assembly GCA_900323375.1). Taxonomy (NCBI): domain Eukaryota; kingdom Metazoa; phylum Chordata; class Actinopteri; order Myctophiformes; family Myctophidae; genus Benthosema; species Benthosema glaciale. Next base: position 6,790 of record OOFJ01139933.1, read on the forward strand.
TGTGAAGTGAGCGGTGCCTTCATCACAATGATGACGTGATTGACATCTGATAATAATGAATTGCATTTTTATAGCGCTTTTCCAAGTGCTCAAAGCGCTTTACAATGGTTCATTCATTCATACATTGGGAGGTGAAGGCGAACAGACGACGCCAGCGTCCTCACTTGCCACATTCACACACCAATGTTGGCAAGCTCACACCGACCGACTCATTGGAGGAAATTTGGGGTTCAGTGTCTTGCCCAAGGACACTTCGACATGTAGACAGGAGGAGCCGGGATTCGAACCGCCGACCCATGGATCATTGGATGACCTGCTCTACCTCCTGAGCCACAGCCGCCCAATGTCAACAACATAACGTCACAGACATTCCGTGCTCAAACGGACAACTACACAATACACACAAAGCTGTGCATTGGAGTGGCTGCACCGCTCAACAACAAGAGCTAAGAGCCTACAGACCTTGTATCTCCATATTTCATCATTTTTTTTGTTTTTTTGGGGGGGGATTGCCTTCGTCGTACAAGGGTGTTGTGCAAAAGTAGATAACATTTCCGATCTAGCTCAAAGCGTCACATCGGGCCCTTTTGGTTCCATTTGTACACTCCGAGTCAAACACTGAGGATTTTACAGTGTCGCTTGGGTGTCCCAGAGATGAAAAAGTCTGAGGCCTAATGCATATCAAACCGGGGGTCCTCGAAGTTCAAAAGGCCGATAATCACTGGATAAAGGTGCTAACTGAAGTCCTCATCGGATGCAAAGATGAAAAAGAACCCCAGTATAGTCAGGAAGATGACTATGTTACTCGTCAACAGAAGCGCATACGACGGCCAGGGAATTACTTTGGCTCTAGCGAGAATGGTGGGCAGGGCGAAGGCCGAGACCACAATCCCTGTGGTGAAGAATATGGCCAGCTCTTTGCAGGCATTACTAGGTGTGTCCATGTCATCGACCAGTCTTTGTGAGATGTAGTAAGGGATTGGAGAGAGGGCATAGAAGATGAGAAGGAACAGGGGGTAATAGTTATAATACACACATCCAAGCATGAGGAACATGAAGCCAACGGCGCCTCCAAAAGACAAGCTGACCAGGGCACTAATACTCGCCATTATTCAACCTCGATGATTACTTCAAAGAGAGCCACTGAGAGATTAAAACAATGCCCTCTACGTTGTACCTGTTAATAAAGTACTCGGAGGCCAGTCTTATGATGTCAGTCATCTATGACATCAGCCATCTCAATATTAGGGCATACAGTATATAGGATATCCAGAGACAAATGGACATTCAGACAGATGCATTGCATTATTATAATCAATTATGGGAAGTTACTCCAATTATCTCTTCATTTGTGTATACGCTTCACGGTACCAAGGGAATTCAACAGGTAAAGTGGCAGTAGATCACAATGTTTGAATGTTTGTAAACATGTAGTTCCAGGTGAAATGTCTATGGACATTTTCACAATATAAAATCAATGTCCAGAACATTAGTTGTTTGTTAACCTAACTAACAGTTAACAACAATGCCACAACTGTCCTGTTCTTCTAGAAATAAGGCTAATAAATAATACTGCTCAAAATGCAGATATACATCTAGGCTCATTCCTATGTTAATTCAGCGACCTTTGTGGGCGGACAGTGTGGTAATGTGTACAATGACCGATGGGTGCAACACTGGAAATGTCTTCTCAAACTGCTTTTACTTTGTGATCGGAGGAAACAAATCTTAACCCGCAGGTTGCTTCTGGTCTGGATGTGGCCCACGAGCTGCCGACTGATTTGGCCTATTGTAGCTTAACAAGAATTTCTGGACAGACTTGACCCTTGACACCTGTTGTCTGCCTACCTTGGTCAAAAATGCCTGATGCTCCTGAGGTAGGTGTCCGAATGCAGCCCTCCCCAACACCAACACGCTGAACACCATCGTCATGGTAACGTACCATATCAGCACGAACCAGAGACTCGATTGGAAGTCGGGGTGCGATGCCACGCCCAGACCCTTCTCCAAATGGGTGGAGACCAACAGATGGATCTCTGCAGCCGGACGACCCTGTAGCCAGCAGTAGTACGTACCTGAGTCTTCGGCGGTGGCAGGTGTGAAGACCAGAAGATGGCCTGTGTCTATAATGACTCTCCCCACCAAGTGTTCAGATCGGTAGATCGGTTTGGATTCACGGTCCCATGCTACGACCATGTTGGGTCGTGACCCCGGACAGCCCAGGACCAGGTTCTGCCCGGCCAGGTGTTTGAGGTGGAAGACCGGCAGCGCTTCATTGTGGGAGGGTGAACCGTATCCGAGAAACCTTGACAGGTTGAGAATTCTCTGAGAGGAGGGAGCCTGAGGCGGGCAGGGTGCATGACACTGCCTGACCTGCATCTTGGCACCGGCCATACTGTGCTCCGATAGGCCAAAAGCACTGGGCACCGCTCCGGAACCACAGGAAGCAGCTGTCTGATTGGCTCGTCTGTAACGCACATGCAGGTACTGGGAATACACATAGCAGAGCCCCACACGCACCTGTTCTCCGTTTACGTCACAGCGGTCACACACAGACCACGCCTGGTAGCTGGTGAACACCTGGTACAAGGGAGCGGTAGAACTGCGCCTCCTGCTCAAACTCCGTCTCGCACTCTCTGCCATGCCACTGATGCTCGAGGTAAACCTCATCGCTCTCACTTCCTGGATGTCCAGGTCATAACCGAAGAAGTAGTCTTTGTGGGCAGAGCCACACACATAGAGGCCAGAGTCCTGTGGCCCCGCGTTGAAGATCAGCAGGCTGAAGAGACGGATGGAGAACCTGCTCCTCAGGTCGCTGCTGTGGAGGAGCCCGCTGGAGTCGAGAACACTGGTGCCACGGTGGTCCGTCAGGGCCCTCGTCTCCTCCCAGCTGTCCCCGTGCTTCTTGTAAAACCACACCACCTCGTGGACCTCCCGTGGTTTGCAGTAACAGGGCAATTCCACGGTGGTTCCGGTCACATAGGCGGCATTGGAGAAGGTGAGGAAGGCGGGACAGGCTCTCCTGCCAAACACGTCTTCAAAATCCTCTGGAGATTCATAACAGGTCATCAGAGGACACCACAGGAGGAGGAGGAGGAGGAGGAAGGGAGAGAGGGAGCCGAACTGATGAGGAGGCATAACCTTTCTTCCAAGAAGTGATGTCGTAGTGGTCATAATATACATCTACAACACCATATATGGGCTGACCAAAGCTCCGGTCTGACATCACACAACACACAATGTTGCCCAGAGCCTTAGAGTATAGACAGAGTTCTGACAACTCTGTTTACTTCCATGGGTCTGGACTAATGGCGGCTCTTCTACATCGAATTCTATTGAGAATGGGGACAAATAGGGACAAGTCCAGGACCGGAAGTAGGCTGAAATGCATTGGACTCAGGCAACAGCCCAGCTTTAATTATCTTAAATCCCTTTAGATTGTTTTGTAGTAATGGCACAAGATAAACATTAAAGAGATTTTAGTTGTTACTGTACAATATTTCTGAAACATTCTGAAATATTTATCATACATTATCATATTCCCCTCTTTATCGCATACTTGCTGAGATCGGCTCAGTGTTTGTCTTGTTTTGTCCCAAACCTCGATTGATTGGATTAGTTCATGATGTAATGGTGGTGTAATTGAGATACTAATCTGTATTGGTCAAAAGTTCCCCTGTATAAATAAAACTACTTTTTATTCTCCCTTCAAAAACCTTGTTGTTGATATTGCCATTTGTCTTCTGCAAATGTCTCTCTACTCCCACAAAAAGCTAATTCTCATTTTATTCTTTTTGGTATTTTGTATTTCTCACCTATTTCTTAATCTACGCTCCATGACTCTTTCTTGGAATGGGAAACATCTGGGACTTTGTGCAAAATATTATTCCCCCAGTATTTTACACCTGTGAACATACAGTATGATCATGTGACAATAAGGTTCAAATTGACTCATTTCAACCTTAGATACTCCTGTGCATGTGTACGTTGTATATAAGAATAGACAAAGAATACACTCAGGAGTTAATTACTGTATTAAACATTTATCAAACATTTCAACACTGTCTCAAAACATAAATATAAGCTCACAGCTAGACAACAAAAAAAAAACAGGAAGGCGTCTATTACAGTGAATAACCTCACACAGTGAGGACTGAGGAGCATCACAGAACGCATTTAAAGTGCAATAAATCCAGTGTTTTTTAAGTGCTCGCCTGCCCTGGCAAAAACAAACAAACTGAGCTAGCCAGAAAGCATATACGCATACATATAGGCCTACATTCTGTATATATGCAGCATACGGCCTCTCTTAAACTAAAACATGCATCTGATAAAGTCTGCGGAATGTCCAACGCTCTCGGATGGTAGGTGCATATTTGTACACATCTTTATTCAGCCAGAGAGCGACACCGCTGAAAAGGCTGCGGCCGTCAGGGATCCTTCCCACATATTCCCACGTGTCTGTCCGGTCACAGTACCGCTCAATGGTACAGAGAGTCCTACATGGAAGACAGAACCAACAGCCACGAGAGAAATCAAATGTCTGGTGTGACGCATTTCTCCTTGATTTATAAATCAGAAGCCTCTTACCTGCGCCTGTCCATCCCTCCTAGTGCGTAGATCTTTCCATTCATCACGGCCACACCAGGATTGCAGCGCGCTGTGTTCATCGACGCACGCAGGGTCCACCGGTTTGTCGTTGGGTCGTAGCACTCCACCCGGTCCATGGTCACTGACGAATGCTCACCACCTATTGGTTAAGGAGGAATTTAGTAATGCCATTTTTGGAGACACCGACTTATTTGTCAAATCAGTCTTCATGATCTTCATGATACCTATAACGTTTTGGGCATCTCTCTGGCAGAGACAGAGAAAGCCATTTTTATCAATTTGAATATTTGCATAGTTACTGCCTTTGTAGGGCAGTACGATGATGTTGTAGTCACGCAGTGTGTCTAATATGGAACTAAATGCCATTAACCGCTTGGACCTACGCATCCCTTTTCTGAGGGGAATATTCCCTGAACATAGAAGATCAATAATATTATTACTAAATATATATAAAATACAAACAAAGCAATATATTGTAGCAACCCTGTGAAAGACGCGGACGGTCTGCCAAGCTGGAGGCCGGGTTTGATTCCAGCTCGGTGTGCGAAATGTTACAATATGCAATACAATGCATTATGCAAAATACAATACAATAGACCATAGACTGAACTTGTCCTTTATTGCGCTGATGAGAGCAATTTGTGATGTCATGTGACCCCTGAACAACCATGAGTATGGCATGTTTGGTGAGGATTGGAGCAACGGTGAGCCTGAATAGTACCGAGGTTTTAAGTGGTTATGGTATGATACCTATAACGTAGATCTTTCCATTGAGAGCACAGGCAGCTACACGAGAACGTGCAACCTGCGTAGGAGCCAGTCGTGTCCATACAGATGTTTTAGTGTTGTACTTGTAGAGACCAAGCACAACACCGGCCATGTCTGCCGGTCTACCCATCTCCTCCCCAACGGTGTCTTCTAGAAACCAGGAGCAGACGTTCAACATCATTATATATATTGTCAACACGAGAAGGATGAATTTGTAATTACTTAAATCACTTAAATAGTACAGTATAAAACAGGTGGTTGAACCTGCAGTTGCATAAATCTGTTCCATACCAATATAATAGATCAGTCCGTCTAATGTGACCACACAGCTGTTGGAAGGGCCTGGCCTGTCAACAGAGTCAGACTCCATGAGCTCCCAGGTGTTGCTGTGGGGGTCGTATCGTTCGACCAGGCACTCGGGGGACCCGTGGCCACCCACAGCCCACAGATAGCCATCCAGCATCACCAGGCCTACGGACCATGTGGGTGGGGTTAAAAGCTGATCATTAGAACGGATCACCTCGGTTATATGCAATGCAGCATCTACTTGGGGTAATCAAGGCAACAACCAATAGTGGTTATTCCAAGATAAAGTCAAATTGAATGACATCGTTTGGTAGTCTTACCAAGGGCAAAGCGTGGCTTATCCATGGGTGCCATCTTCATCCATGAGTCATCATTTGAAGGGTCATAGCGCCACAGCTCCCTACTGGATTTACCCGTAGGATGTTTTCCTCCTGCCACATACAAAGTAGTGCCTATATAAATAGCGGGGGAAGAGCAGAATGAATAGCCCGTTTTGAGCGTAAAAGTGAAGTTGTCAAGCACTTCTAGGGGAAAGGCACGCTCAACTCAAACAGTCCTTTTATGATTCAGGCATGTGCTGGGTGCAGATCCATGGGAACATATAGAAAGAGAATAAAATACGAATTCTCAAATGCATTACGAGTCTTTTTAATGTTTTAGGATCCGCAGCAGTGTCAATCCAGACGTTTTGGCGTGCAGGCCTTCGTCAGTGTCTTGACACTGACGAAGGCCTGCGCACCGAAACGCGTTTGACCTTGATGGTACTCCAGTCCTCTCCTCACCTGACACAGCCACACCATGCCAGCCAACAGCGAAGGGCAGAGATGCCAGACTCTTCCATTCAGAGGACATGACCTTTCCTTTCTTGGTCACAGGATCAAAACACTCAACGTGGGTTTCAGTCTCGTATTCAGTCTCACCCCCCACTATTACGATCACCTCTATTGATGCAGAGAGTTAGAACATAGCACATTTTAACAAATTAACTGCCAGGTATTAATAAATGATTCCGCAACCACCAGTGCTTTTCAGTGAAACCATTGGCCCACGGGCCCCGTAGACGTGAACCAGATGTAAACGAATGCTGTTTGGAGGAGGGGGCAATAGTATTTTCTTTGACCCGGAAAATACATTTTGTAACCGCGATCATCGGTTCTTTAGTTATGGGCTGTTGCATATAGCTTGCATTGACCAAAAATGCAGTCTGGGAAAAGGATCCGAGATAAATGTATTTTTCTAAATTTGATAATGTGGAGGCAGATGGCAGGTGAAATTAATTTAGCAAAAATCTGCCTCACTAGTGTGTATGCAGCATTTCTCACCGATTGGTCAAGTGGTGCTTGTGGCATTTCATCTTTGAAAAGCCAATCGTAGTCAATTGGAATGGAATACAATGAAATATGACATATATAAACACACACAAAGAATGGCAGGCACTGTAAATGCCATCTAGAACCCCCTTAGGGTACCTGTGGTTCTACGTGGGTGTACTGTTTTACTGTAGGGCAGGAGATGTTGGTTCTTGGCCTTGGCCTCAGAGATGAGCCTCTGGCAGCACGGAGATTCTTTCACCACCTCCAGAGCCTCAATCACATTGTGGAGGTAGGAGGGACTGATAAGAGGGAGGCGGATCAGCTCTAGGACCTTCAAGAACAAAAATAACACTCATTATTTACTAGTCGAACTGGATATTGGGTGAACGACATTTAACTTCAACTGTCATGCCTCATGACAGAGTTCTTACATATGCGTGCGTACACAGGTACAGTAAAGATGTGCAATGTTTTAATGATTAACTTTCAAACAAAAAAGGGTAGGGGTGCACACCAGTAGTGGGGAGGTTGCTGACCACGGAAGACAAACTTAGGAATAGGAAAAGAGGTCACACAGTCAAACGATGCAAACTTTTTATTACGTTACCAACGTTTCATCACAACAAAGTGCCTTCTTCTGGGTAACGTTGCACATTCATGTAAGCTTGCATTAGCAGCATGATAAGTGACTGACCTTTTCAAAGTGCTGTCTGCGTGTAGGACACTTATTGAACCACAACATGGCTGCCTCAAACGTCATCTCCTCCTTAGGAACATTGAGATCGTCATTGGAAAGAATCTTTGTCACTTTATCCAGAGAAAGAGAAGGGTATAACTCCTAGGGACAGAAACACACACTGGATTAGTTTATAGATTAAGAACTAGGCAGGATGGGCGAAATGAGATTCCTGGACGATATCGATATCCGATATCCGATATAATTCATTATTTCTGTGCTATCTACGATTATAATCGGCTAGGGTACGGCATCAGCCATCTACGAACATGTCCGTACTTCCCTGTATAATGCATATATTAATCAATTTACCTTTTTCATTGCTCCGGTTGCTAAGGAGCGCCTCCATCCCCACCAGCTATGGGATTTTTTACACCCAGGCTCCATTTAAATCCATTAAAAGCAAGATTTTCAAAAGCCTATGGGCTCCATTTTCGTCACTTTCTAAATCCCTTATCCCTAAACTTCTTTGCCTTTTTTACTATTTTCAAAACATTTTTGAATACTGGCCAGTCTACAAGCTCACATGTCAATGTAGATCGGCTAGTTGAACTATTCAAAAATGTTTTCAAAATAGTAAAAAAGGCAAAGAAGTTTAAGGATAAGGGATTTAGCGAGTGACGAAAATGGAGCCCTGTATCTCTAAAGCTTCGAGCACTGTCCATGGTCAGCCGTCGCGCATCCCAATGATCATAAATCATTTGTGACTTTGTCTTGCATCACTCTGGACATGCAACAGTTTCTGACGAAAGGGGTATGAGCTAATGCTAACGATCACTGCTCATAACAATAGCCCCAACCTCACTGATAACCCAGAAATGAAATGGTAAATGTTAATATGATCTCATTCTGTATTAGAAAAATAATAATATTGTTGTCCAATGTCCATTCTGGAAAAGGCATATAAAAACTGAATTTGAAAAAGCAATGCCTCTTCATGCCAAAACTAGGAATGCACTAATACTGAAATGTTGGCCAATACCCCAACAAAAAACTGCTTGAATGTAGCAGTTTTATTTAAACCAACCTGTTGACCCTTTTGAAAGTTTACCCAGAAAACACTGACAGAATCTGCAGCCTTCATCATCACAAAAGGCCTATTCCGTTTTTTGAGTTTTTATCAAAATAATATCGGCTAAAAGCAATATATTACATTGATATCTGTCCGATACCGATATTGCATTTTAAGGCCGATATCAATGATGACGACTGATTAATTGCCCATTCCCATTAAGAACCTGTTCACTGGTTAGTTTGATGAAAAGGATAAGTGGCAGTAGCGTGTTATTATTCATCCAATCATTGAATGAATTAATCTTTCTACACAGATGTTTGGATCAGTTGTCATGGCAAAATGTTGGATATTAGCAATAAAACACCTTTAATATCCTACCGTCCCATATATATGGGATAATATCCTCTCATTCTGTGGGTCACCAAAGATTTATAGGAGGAAAAGCAACAACAACAGACCTGCATGTAGACATTTTTGAAGTGTTTGATGATGAAATCCAGACTGTGTTCCTCCAACGCCCCAAAGGAAAGGGCCTCAGCAAAGCTGTGCATCCCTAAACAGTTGTTTTTATCTATGTTACGGTCCATGTAACGACAGCAGACCTCTTGAACTGCCTTGATATCCAGCATATGTGCTGCTGCTACCAGGTCCTAGATTAAAAAAAAGAAAAGAGAAAAAAAAGACAGCAGGCTCATTAGAAGCATGTGTTTTTTGTTATATTTCATTGTTCACCTGTATCAGGCTCCCTTCCAAAAGCTTATATCGCTTCCCTGGGGAGGTGCGTGTGTGCGTGTGTGCGTGCAGCCTGCAGATTGCAGGTATACCAAGGCTGAGAGCTAAGGCATTGACTACATTCAGTTCAGTGTGTGATTGGCAGAGTGGCAAGCGCCACATATGGAGAAGACGATGCTTCCTGTATCCATGATCTGTATCCTGAAACACTTATTTTTCCCAAATTTGAAGTCTCAAGGTGATGATAATTCGTTACCTGCAAGTGTTCTTTGGGGACGTAGGCCTTTGATGTGTAGACAAAAGTCAACAAAAAGTCAAGGATGTGAGGTTCTACTCCATTGAGATTAACCCTCTCCTGTCTGGACTCCAACATGTCAGTTGTAAACATTGCCTGTGCAGATTGAAAATGTGAATGTTTGGCTTAGTTCAATTAGTTCTATTAGCTTAGTTCTAATTCATTGATTTTGGTTATAGCATGGTCTTCAGTTCACATGAAAGCCAAAGTCAATTTAGATCTGAAGCCGATTCTCAAAAAAAATAATCTAACCTAAGGTTTCTGGAAATCTTCAAATTTGTATTCAAAGCCTGGGCCGGCCTAGTTTTCTGGGCACCTAGGCTGCTAATCCTGACAGCGTGTCGTGATCCCGGCGACCTTTGCTGCGTGTCACTCCCCACCCCCCATTTCCTGTCAGCTTACTGTAGTTAATTATGTTGCTACATGTATGTATAGCAACAACAGCTCCTGGATTGAAAGGTATAATAGCGTATAGGTTGCTGCAACAGGTCTAAACGGTTAACAGCACCAGGTCATTAAATCTTCACATGGAACTGTAAACATTTCTGTGTTTACCTCAAAGTAAGAGCTAAGGGATGCCAGCACAGCTCTATGACAAGGGAACTCCCGACCCCCACAGCACAGAACCACATCACATAACTCATTACTGAGCCGAAGGCGGTTTAGGCCTTCAAGGACTGTGTGTGCACGCCCTGGCAGCTCCACAAACACCAACTCCATGACTCCTTCTGCTGGCCTCTATGACGACATGGAATGAAACGGTTAGTCAATATTTGCACGTTACCTGTAATGACATCACGACATGGAGAGAACGGACAGTATGACAATGTCACATAATCAGAAGAAGCGTATGCACTTAGCGGCGGCGGCAGGCGCCATGGCATCGCCACCAATTGCCGGCAACAGACGGATTTGGGTTAGGGTTAGAGTGTCCTGCCGTGTGAAACACTACTGACTGCCGCGGCGACTGCCACTGCCGCATTTTGCATTCGCTCTCTCTCCACATAATGGATGGAGTCAAATCATGAGACATTATTGAAAGTCAAACTGAACAATCAACCTGTCAGCTTGCACAGTGCAGACAGCTATCATCATCATCATCATCATCATCATCATCATCATCATCATCATCATCATAACCTTTATTTAAGCTCGGTGTACAATTGAGGGGCAAGCCCTCATTTTCAATGTAGCCGAAGTACAAAACACATGGTCAATCAACAATACATATT
>OOFJ01139936.1:0-10603 GCA_900323375.1 Benthosema glaciale
GTGTGTGTGGGTGTGTGTGTGTGTGTGTGTGTGTGTGTGTGTGTGTGTGTGTGTGTGTGTGTGTGTGTGTGTGTGTGTGTGTGTGTGTGTGTGTGTGTGTGTGTGTGTGAGAATGTGATTTAAAAACAACCTGCTCATGCAAATACTTCACGCATGAAGTCCTATAGCATTGTGTATTTTATGCGAGAAGGTCACATTTTTGTATACGAGGGTTGGGTAATCATGAGCAACAAAGGGTGTCCATTGTGCTATTTTGCGGGAGAACCTATAAGTGCAGAGTGGTGTTGAGTTGAATAATGGTGGTTGGGTGGGCAACTGGTAGAGCAACGCAACGCGGCTTTGCCTTTCCAACAAGCTTCTCATCCGACACAGAGCTGGGGCATTAAGCCCAGTGGCCCCCGTCAGGAGATGCCCTAATAAGGCATAGGCCTTATGAATTATTGATTGTGATGCCCTCCCCCCCGGCCTCCCACATTTCTCGTCGCCTCTTTAAGATACAGATTTCCCTTTAAACCCACAAAGGCTTTGCTGGGAACTCAGTTGTGGATCCCTGAACACAGCAGCCCTCAGAGAGAGAGAGGAAAGGGGGGTCAGAGAGAGAGAGAGAAAAAGAGGAAAAGAGAGAGGGGGACAGAGCGGTGAGGGGGGCAGGAGTAATGCATGAGAGAAACCAATTAGAGGTTCCATGGTGCCCTCAACCCCTTTCTCTCCTGTCTACCCCTTTTTCACACACGCACGCACGCACGCGCGCGCACGCACAGCACGCACAGTCGCACGGATGCATGATCCTTCTTTAACTCCCTTCCATTGCCGAGAGTCAAACCTTCCCCCGAGCAGTGACCAACCCCCCCTGTGAACGACCCCCATATTCCTCCCTCCATTCTTGATCTTGGGAGCCAGACCCAACTCCCTATTCTCTCCGGCCCACCATGCACCACTCAGCCGCCATGCATCCCCTCGTTGGTCAGCTCCAAGCCTCCAACCCATATATTGTCAGTGTGCATCCAAGTCAAATGCATTAACAATGAGTCAAGTTGTGGCAGTTGGAAGTTTTCGGTATATTTTACAGTATGTATATTCCCTGGTCTCATTGTTCATTCAGGAGGCATGTCAGTCACCAGTCAAGGACAGTCCAGGCTCTGTGCTTGAAGACACAAGGGGTTACAGAACATATAAGAAATCACCTGACTGATGTAAATAGGTATTGACAGGCAGGCAACAGTGTTTGATGGAATGTGCGCTCCCTGCATGCAAGTCAAATGTGTGAATATCTGCTGCATCAACAAAATATCTTCACTTTGCAACTGTTAAAACGCATTCAATGAGTCATTCTATGTGGCTTGTGTTGTGTTGGTTTAGTTCTTTTGTATCTCATATACAGTCTAGATACTAGTCATAGATTTATGGTAGAGTTGTATAGTTCAGCCAAAGATCCCAGCATGTTTCACAGAGTTCCTAATAATTCATCAAATAAAGAGAAACATCCGAAACAAACAAATAGGCCTTAATTCCCTGCATTGCAGAATATTCTACTTTCCTCACCAACCATAAAGAAGATTGGGGAGGAGGATCAAGTTGTAGCCCTAGGGCTAATTTAAAAGAACTGATAAAAACAGAAAAGTATTAAATTTGTGTGGCTGTTTGAATAGAAATTCCTTTTAGTTGGGCACTAACAGTATGTAAATACTGTAAATGTGTATTTTGGACCGTAACTTTGTCATAGCCAATTTCTTAGGCAGAGTGTGGATTCATCTTTTATTTTTTGAATACATCTCGGAGAAAAGCCCAGAATAAAAAGATGAGTGGAATACTGTATTATATTACAGAATTCAGAATCTTGCACACAAATGAGAGTGCAGGCATATCTAGTATTCATCTGCTTGCTCACCTCCAGGCAAATTCTTCAGTTATATATGAGTGTATGGTATCCATTCCATAGCTCGCCGAGCGAATCTCAGCCTCTCCCCCGCTCATCTGGGCAGGTCATAGGGGCTGCCAGATAAGCAGGGCTCATACTGAAATATTCAACAGCAGTCAGACTGCATGGTCCAGGGTGCTAATGCTACCTCTGATGGTTTGGGCTGCGGGAAAAAGGACATGGGTAGATGGGAAAGGAGGAGGGATATGGCGTCACCTGTTTCTTTGAAAACCCTTAAGGTGTGTTGTATAAGAAGATTTAATGTTTATGGACGACAGTTTTTCGTTTTGGGAAATCAAAATCTGAATAATGTATCAACAACTTTTTAACTTTTATATAGGAGGCCCCTCAATAAACTGCATTGCAGAACCAATCCTAAGTCATATCCTACATATTGGGGCAGGGATATGATTGGTTTCCAAAGCAGTGGCCGTTGGGGCACGGTGGCACAGTGGTAGTGCTGACGCCTCACAGCTAGAAGGTCCTGGGTTCGATTCCCGCTGGGGACGCTGTGGGTGCAGCGTGTCTCCTCATCCGCATCATCAGTGCCCATACCTGAGGCGGGGTTGGCAAAAGGGCCTTTCTGTGTGGAGTTTGCATGTTCTCCCTGTACCCTCACAAAAAACATGCAGCGATCCTGGTCTCTAAACTGCCTCCCCCTGGCCAGCCGGGGCGCCTGATGGAGGGGAAAGGAACTGGTTGGAATAATGTGTTCCTTCCATGTGCTACAGTACATCCAACTCCCCCCTGTCAGGTGCAAAGGAGCAACTTGGACACTCGTGTATGAAGGAAGCATGAGTTCAAGTCCGTTGCTCTCCCCATGTCCCCCATATATGGGGACTAGGTTGGCGGAGGGTGTGTAGAACCCAGGATCACATTAGATAATTGACACAGGGGTGAACTAGAGAAAGTACCCTTGTGGGCACAGGTCTCCTCCAGGATAGTGTGTGATGTTTGGCAAAATGTTTAGGAGTAATATAAACATGACTATGGAGATAGTGTGTACCAAATATACCGATCAGCGTGAAATTTGGATAACATGTGAAGGAGTAATATTATAAAATGTGTTTTGCATATGTCGGCCTCCAGGTGGCGCTATAAAGAGCAGATGTGAAAAATTCCTGGCAAAGGTTTTTCCTTGGCCTCTAGGGAGTGTGCATACAAGGTTTTACACTAATCGGCCAGTTATAGCGCCACCATGAGGCTGAGAAAATTGTCAAGTGGCATTTCTTCCTCGGCCTAGTGGGAATGTGCGTGCAAGATTTCACGGAAATCAGACAATGCGTTCATGATTTGCGGCATTTTGTTTGAAACGGAGCACTCATGCGAACTTTGAAAGCCAATCTTAGCCAATCAGTTCAGTTCAGTTAGTTTATTTTGGTCATTGTTTAACCATTACATGCATTCAGGATGGAGTATGATAAATTCTGTACTGGCCATATATGGAGTGTGTCTTGAGTGTACAGGGTTTGATGAGGTCAGATCAACATATGGAATGTCAGAACAGGAAGGATGGGTGGGGAAAAGATTAACATATGGAAAGTCAGAACATGTCAGCTCCATATATGGAGATCTAAGGGTTTGAGGTTTGAGGTCAGATGTAGAGTTGCTTGCCGGCTCCATATATGCAGATCTAGGTGATCTTCTCAATGTATGGTTATCCAGAGTTAGATGATCTTGATCTTCATAATACAGTATGGTGGCCTGATGTCACGAGGCGTGATGTGACGAGGCGTGACCATATATGGAGGCATGATGTCACAAGCTGTGACCATATATGGAGGCCTGGCGTCATGAGGTGTGTATTTTTATCCTGCAATAAAATCCAATTATCCAATTTGAGTGGTGCACACTGCTCCAATGACTGGCTTTGTGTGCCCCTATGTATATGTATGTCCCTCTGTCTGTTTGAGTACGGAAAGCTGCAGTGCCGTTGGGTGACCTACCTTGGCGCTGTTATGCTTCACACTGTGAAGTACAACTATTACATGTGCATGATGGGAAGCCGAGTTTTTATTTTGCATTAGACCCAGAGGTTGACAATTCTAGTAAGTCGATAACTGTGCTTGAATCCAAAGGCACCACTCACTTCACATTATGGTGTGATTTTTGTTTTGTTTTTTGTTTGATTGGATGATATATTTCAATCATTTTCTCACACTTGAACTATGCAATAACCTGACCCAAAAAAAAAAAAAGACTAAACATTCTGGACATCTACAGTGTGTTTACAACAAGACACCTTCAGGGCTGCAATGACACAGCCAGGTCTATTTTAGAAATCCCTGTGTATAGTTTCCTTTCATGCAGAGCCCTCTCCTGGACAGTCAGACACTGTGTTGCTGTGTCTGTTACTATAGCCTCCCTTTCCATTCCCCTCTCTCTCTCTCTCTCTCTCTCTCTCTCTCTCTCTCTCTCTCGCCTCAATAGAATCAGCTTCACCAGACCGCTCACTCTGGACCGCTGTCGCCACAGATCAGCATGGCTGATCGCTATCACATACATTTTGCACGGCTTTGAAGCTGTTGAATGGAGGCGGACGCTACTGAGACAAGGCAGAGTCCATTACCGTGATCTTGCTCTCTTTAGAGGTTACTTGAACCAGGGGGTGAAACATGAGTGGAGAGACATCCATCCTAACAACAATATATGGTGATGATAGTACATTATTAAAATGCTACACAATCCTGGCATGACAATTTTGTGTATTTCATCATAGGCAAAGAAAAAAGTTAGATGTTTTCAAAATAAATGGTAAATAATCCACAAAATCAAAACTAGAGTAGCAAATGTACAAGCTAACTTAATGCATTGCCATGTGTGTGTGGCATTGTCAAATAGCCAAAGTATGAAGTGGGTTATAAAAATGGTTAAATTCAGATTCAATAATGCTACACATTACACAATACAGTCCTCAGCTCATCTGACAGCTTTATGAGACCATGCTGAAATAAAAAAATATGTTGTTCACCCATTTAGTACGGACATAGAGTACATACAAATAGATGTCCAAGATTTGTATTATTATTATTTGTTTATAATATAGGCTACCAAAATTCCAATCTGAATTAATTCCTGGCAAACAAAACAAGTAATACGTGATTACATCCAAAGTGGTTATTACATCCATAATAACCACTTTCAACCAATATGACGACAAGGAAATGTCAGTCACTCTTCCACAGACCTATATATGATTCATTATGGTAGACACTGTGGAGGCGCGGTGCTACTCTGAATGTCAACAAACATGACAATCTTGTTAAAGTGTATTATTTATGCTTTATTAGTGTATTATGAATATAGAGGTCCCTCTGCTAATTGTAAATAATTAGAAAAAGCAAACATTTGACCAAAAGGCATGACCATGAAGCAACCGTTTGAAAAAGCACATTGGATTGTGGAGGAATAAAGAGCAGTGGCATCATACTGTATTTTATTTTGCTGTGGCTGCTGCCTGCTGGCTCTAACTCCCAGTCCTCCTAACATCAGTTCTCCATTTTGAGGTTGCCTGCCTTTAAGCCGTGGTGCTACGTACCTCATTTAGAGGAATGTACAGGCCTGGAGAGTTTACCCCCTGGCCATTCAAGTGGGAGTTGTTGGCCCATACAGTATGTGTTGTCTTCATGAAAACGTTTCTCCCCCCCTCTTATATTCTTATATAATTGTTCATATTTCTAGCCTCACTGATTTTTTGGACAGCATAGTTCATACAAATGTGATAATACATGTCCATGTCTTACAGCCAAGGGATGCAAATTGAATGAGATTTTACAATTGCCAGGAGGATTTTATTCCTATTAAATTGAAGCAACATTTATTTATTGTAGCAAAGAAAATTCATGAACACCAAAGATCTGCCTATAGTTTTTAAATTTCATGTAGGCTATGCATCAGCTATGATGAATATCTTCAAGTAGTCTAAACATAATGAAATTGACTTTCATTGTCTCCACCAGGCCGAAAGCATGGGGAGAGATTGTTTTGCACTCTGTGTGCGTGCGTGCGTGCGTGCGTGCGTGTGTGTGTGTGCGTGTCCGACCGTTAGTCCGTCCATCTATGTACAGCTAATCTCTGGCACTGTTGACCCGGCCAATGCCAAACGATTGTCTAAATGCCAAACGATAAAGCTAAAATTAGCTTCCAATTTGAACAAAATGCCGTCGAATCTTGAACACAGCGTACAATTTATGCATGCACACTCCCACTAGGCAGAGGAAGAAATGCCACTTAACCATTTTCAAATCAGGCCAATTCCTGTTTTTACCTATAACTGCACCAATCTGTTTACATTTGTACAACTTTGTATGCGCAAAAACCTTTGCTGTACATTTTTCACATCTTCCTGTTATAGCGCCACTATGAGGCAGATTTCAACACATGCGTAAATCGGTATACACTATCTCTATAGTCATGTGTTCAGATGAGATTTTTCATATAGCCTATTACTATGTTTGTCCAAACATCACAAATGCTAGTATTCTGGTGGAGACCTGTGGCCCGAGGTGCACTTCTTCTGGTTTTATTGTGCACAGCCAACCCTGTTTAAATGTTTTATGATATATTTGCATGAAAACAAAACACCCACATGGATTACTGTCCTACCAATGTGTCAAAAAGATTACACACATATTTTTATGACAACCATCATCAACAACAACAACAACAACCATGACAACCTAGCAGTACATGAAAAATATGTTTAGCAGTTAAAATATGTTTTATTATTGTCTATGTGAAGTTTAAGAAACGTGTTGAATTTATTCAGTTTTCACTGAAATTACATCATGCATATCCTGCCTGTCCCAGTCAGCCAGGCAACAAATATGATTTTATTTTTTAGAATGGTACATGCATGACTTTTTAAGGATGGTACATTCAGTGTTTGTTGTTTTTTCGTTTGCTTTCTGAAGCCCTGCTTTTACCACAGCCATCGTCAGTGCAGCACAGCAGTGTGCATTAGACATTAAAAGCAGCCTATATCTAAAATAGGCCTCTGAGCATTAAAAGGAGCTGTGGCACTTTCAACTCGCTCCGGCAAATGGGAGCTTATGCTCCCTAAGTCCTTTGTTTCCTGATGGCACCAAAGCCACGCCGCATCAGCTCTGAGGAGCTTGGGACTTCAGAGGACCCTCTTGAAGCCACAACATCAGCCATGCTGAGAGTCACATAGAAAGTATTACAAAGGTGTCCTGGGAATCAGCCTGGTTCTTGGATAAGAAGTAGAAAGAGCCAGGGTTAACTTGGGCAGGGTGTGTGTGTGTGTGTGTGTGTGTGTGGGGAGGGGCGGGGGGGAGTCATCTGAGAAAACCCACTACATGTTAACGTTACTCCTGCCATTTCGAGAACTCCAATGCAGCCCATTTCTCTTAACCCTAGCGTCCCTATAGGCATGTCATAGGTGAATTCACATTCACCACAAATATTCAAATATTAATAAAGAATAGGCTAACATTCAGCAAAAATAGCAAACCTACAAGCTCAAAAGTTAGCATTTTTTGCTATTTTCTATACACTACTGGTATACAGGGTTTAAGTGGCTATACGGTTTTTGGAAACATTTAAGCCAGCAATGTCTGTAATACATATAAGTGTTGGTGTTGTGATTCACTTTTCTTAGTGTGAAATATATTAATTTGTATGGGGTGCTGCATGGTGCAAGAGTAAGCAATCATAATTCTAGGAGTTACAGCTCTATGGCCAAACAACTCGAAAATGGCAACGAAAACCTCTGCAGGGCCCTATCGGTGCTGTGTCGATGCTCTTCTCAAAACAGAAAACAGGAATGGATGAATAAATAAAAAGAAGTTTAGAAGGCCCGACACATCTTCCCCTCAGTGTTCCCACCTGAACAATAAAATATTTATGTTATCAGTGCATGGGGTGTTTTTTTACCCCCTTCTCCCAGGCTCTTCTTCTGGAGGTCTGGAGAGCCCACAACTCAAGGTCGGGAGAACTCTGGTGACTCGCCAGCAGTCCGGGGGAGGGATATGGCGGGGGTTGGAGGGGTCGAGAGGAGGGGGGAATCATCGGCGAATGTCAAGCTGAGGGGAAGACGCCAGAGGCCAGCAGAGGCAGCAGCTCAGATCGGCAACTCGGCTAGCATTCCTGGCCTGTTTACTGTTTTGTTTGACTTGTCCTTCCATGTTTGAAACATTGTACACAGTTAAAAACAAGACAAACACAGACGCAGAGAGACTAATAACGACATTGCGTCCCTGTCCAGTCTTTAGTGGAAACATCCGGGCCTACACAGGTTGGCTGGTTGTGGTTGCATGATGATTAGGCTGGTGAATAATATTGATGTAGCCTAACTCATAAAATAAAAGACATCCCACCCTGAAAATTAATACTATCTGTAGAAAACTATAAACAGACAAACATGACTTTGGTCATGCCATAATTGTTAAATGGCTAAATTGCCTAAATTGTACGGTAATTTGTAAGTCAGCTCTATATACTTTGTTGTATGACAAATAGAGCAGTTAGCTAATCTACACATTCAGAATGTGTCTCATCACGAGTCTTCATCAGGACACATGAGCTTGTAGATACTATTTCCTGCTATTTCCTTGAAATTGTTTGACATTTTTTAAAGGATTCCAGGTTGAAAATACCACAATATTCCTGAAGACACCCAGATGGAAGTTATATGATTCCTGCCTGGCTAATGTTAATGAATTAGCAACACAGCGCTCCTCTTGAGTCATCTGACTCCTCTACCAAGTTACCCCTTAATGAATAACATTTACAGAGTTTAAATGCCAGTAATGTGAATGACAGGGTATTAATACTGCACACAGGAGAGGGTTGAAGTGCAAACACATTTAGGCTACTTGAACCCTCATCCAGCCATCGCCGCTGCACCTGAAATGCAAATATAAGATTGCTTACAGTGATTTGTTCACAAAAGTCGCTGGAGAGGCATTGCACATCTGCTCCTTCACCGTTCCTTAGGTTTGCTTAGATGTTGCATGCAAATAATCTTGGAAATCTGTATGCGTGTGGCGATTCTGTACACTGTGTGAGTGGTTGTGTGTACAGTTCATGTACTTGTGTCCTGTGTGTGCACACTCAAGGGTGTAGCAGGTTAACAGATGATATACATCAGTAGCTGTCCTGCTCTGGGCGATGAAACACGGCGAGGTCCTAGCTACAAAATGGAGAACAACCTCTGTTGGTTTAGGCTGCATCAGTGACAGCACATGTGATCCCCGCCACTGATCAGATGGGCGGGCGACATTGTTGACGCCCTCACACTCAAGTGCACCAGTGTATAGCTGAGACTTAACCACAGTCCTATCACCAGGCTCATATAGAGTTTTCGGAAATTAAAACACAAATGAGATCTCTCTCTCCCCTTACCCTCTGTTCTCTCTTTCCTATCCTCTTCTCTCTTTCCCTCTCTCCCCCTCGCACTCCCACCCACATTACCCTCTAACACAAGCTATTGATGACAACCTCCGCATTGGCCACTTGAGTTTATTTGATCAAAATATTTTTCTAAAGCCTAGAGTACAGGTCCTGTATTTAATACATACACCAGTGTAGGCCAAATGTTACTCTTTCTTTGTCAAATGTTGCCTTTCAACGTTGTAGCGCTCAGGGACCGACTTCTGTGTTTCTTTTGGACGTGCTAGCATAAGCATTTCACCTGCTTCTGTCCTGCACACAAGGTGCAAATTCAAGTCGGAATCTCATTTGAGGGAGGAGGTGCAAGCTTGGCCTTCTAATTCCCACATCCCTCTGGTAAAAATAAGACTACTGAAATTCCTGTTTGAAAATACCACCGAATTTCTCCTCTCAGCTGTTGTTAGTGTTATAGATCATGTGCTAGCCCAGAAATGTAATGCAAATAGAACATCCAGTTGTATCTTCCTTCAAGTGCACTACATAAAAAGTTTAAAGTTTCAGTCTGAACACAAAACAAGAAGAACACAAAACAAGAATGCATTCAGTCTAGAGTGCTGCCTTCTGTCTGTCGTAGCCCAAAAATCTGTCACGGTCCGCTCCTCTGCTCTCTCCAGTCTTGGACTGCCCTTTGTCACCTTCTGCCCCTCCTTTTCCACATAATTATTTCTCTCTCTCTATTTTTGTCCCTTTCATCTGCCCCCACAGTTCAGTCCATTACTTCAAGATGAGATGAAATGTAAAATATGTTTTACAGTCATAGCCTATGGGGTCATGCTTAAAGTTACCTTAGACATAAATGTAGAATGCATGGAATTATTAATGGTTGAATTACAACAAATATGGCTGCTGCACATTATAAACAATGTATTTTTAAAACTAAACGGTATAGGCCAACACTAAAATGTGATTCAGAGGCTAGAAATAAGCAATGATGTAACAAACAAAACGATTCAGCACTATATCACAATATCTTGGTTATCTTTTGTATTTTTCATAATGGTACTTACTTGCCAATGGCCAAAATGTGTGTTTATAACTCTGGTTAATTGATGTGCAGACTGTGGACATCCGGTGTGTGGGAAACATGGAAGTGGGCTTTGGACAGCTCTGTGACTTTCAAAACAGCCCCCATTGCTGTGATTGGAACACGTCAGGGGCGTATGCAAAAAAAAGAAAGTAGTGCGTGTAAAATTGTGTTTTATCAATTGGCTGTGAGAAGCGGAGCGGAGACTGTCGTGACAACACAGGCCAGCAGGAGGCGGGCCGTGTGTG
>OOFJ01139940.1:3630-13921 GCA_900323375.1 Benthosema glaciale
CTTACCCTGCTTGTTTTCTTGGGCCGTTTATTTGCTGTTTAAGTGCTTTTTGTCCTCATGGGGACATCATGATGAGATGAAACAGTGGATCACACAGGAAACCATCCTCAATTCAACTCTCTTAGCCTCTCCATTGTTTCTCCTCTAATTGAGAGAGAGAGAGAGAGAGAGAGAGAGAGAGAGAGAGAGAGGGCATGTTTCCATAAAGCCCAGTTTTTGCGCAAAACGGCTCTTGCGACTAGAATGCTGAATGGAAACACCTCAAAATGCGAATAAGACGTCCTTTTTTCTAATTAGAAAGCATTGAACTCGCATTATAGCGCTTTTGAACAGTTGGAAAAGAAAGAAAACCCCGATGGCGAGGCTGGAGTGAACGGTGTGGTGGGTGGGAGTGATTATGTTGTGGTTATATAATATAAGGTCGATCCCATTCACTACCTGTTAAAAAAAAAAAACATTCTGAAGTTAAGTCTTGATCCTCACCATCTTCAATCATTTTGATATTTAGCCTATCTGGAGGATCGTGATCACTATACTGTATGGATGCCCACTGATCGATCGAGCACGCACGCACGCACAGACGGACGGACGGACGGACGGACAGTCACATACTATACCATAATAAGGATGTTCTCAAACTTATATTTATATTCTGCCTGGTCCCTGCATGCTATAAGATCCATGCATGCGTCTATTCTTATATTCATTGCATAATAAGAAACCAGAACGTACGTGATGTGTATCCGAACAAGTTGAAACAAAAAAAATGCGCACCTGCAAACTCTGCAATCAATCAATCATGACATTTATAAACGATCATCATTCTTTGTAGTTTGTATACTGTCTGTATACTGTAGCCTAAAAGCAGCGTGCCCGGCTACTAGAATCAAGTCCATGGTCAGCTGCATGGTCAGCCGCTGACCAGTGATCAGATTATACAGCATAATACACAGAGGTCGGATTTACCGTTGTTTCTGTGGTCTGGAAACAACGGTAAATCCGCTCTTGTTTTTTCGACTTGTAGAACATACGCTGCCTTTTTTCGCAAAGGTTTAATGGAAACAGAGAGAGAGAGAGAGAGCAGATTCTGAAGACAAACTCGATACCCTGTCTCAATGTTTCCCATTCTTCACATACAAATGCACATATAACATAATGACATGTCAAGTTTTGCTTGGTCTTCAACCAGCCAAAATCCTCACATGTCCCCCCCTTCTCTGTTCCTTCCATTGGCTCCCAGTACAGGTATGGCAACCCCCATATCTTCAAAGTCTGATCGGACCCTAGTCACCCTACAACTCACCTCGCCTGCTGCTCATATTGGCCGACGCAGGGAGGCTGGCAGAACATTCACTAGTAAAAATACCGGGACAGCGCTCCACACACGTCCCAAACTCGCCTCCCTTCTGGCTCCAAAACTATGGAATGAATTTCCCATTGCAATCAGAACTGCAGACTCACTCCCGATCTTCCACCGTAGTTTTATAATATAGCATTTTATTAGATTTACAATTTAGCATTTTAGCACATAGCACTCTATAATGCATACTCATCGCATCACTATCTACTGTCGGACAGATGTCTTACCTTGCTGATCCTTGATGACTATTTCTGTTGTGTTGTTCTTGCTTACTGTAAATCGCTCTGGGTTAAGAGAGTCTGCTAAATGCCTAAATTGTAAATTGAGTTTAAATCTATGGACTGGCTGTGCAGAGTGGTTTAAGTGTGTGTGCGTTTTTGTCTTGTTTTTATATGTTTCTCTCTGACGTGTACATACACACATGATGCATGATGTGAATGGTTGTTCTGTGGAGGTAGATGTATGTCAGATATAGTACATTAAACACAACACGTGACATACCGTAAATTCAAGTACATTTCAGTACACTGAAGCAGAAGTATGCACCACAAATACACCACCCACTCAAATAAATACTGTATATTAACACACTAGGACAGGCTGACCAGAGAGCTGTGCACTAATACGGTATGTCCCGTTTGATTCTGACTGGAGATCTGTTGAGAAGGGGACGGACCCCCTGTTTATATACACTAATGTACACTAATATACAGATTAAAATGACCAGGATTTCCTATTGTGGTATAGGGAGTTGGTTGAGAAAAAGGCAGGTGCTGCTTGGCTGTCACACTCTCTGTTGGCACTATATGCGGCTACAGCGCATATGGAGAGGCACTCTCAGCAAATTCCGCCGTCATTTCAACAGCACCAACCGTGGCAATTGTATTTTGCGGCTGATTGTTATCCAGGTCTAGCAGACATATCAAGTTCCTTCCGCAGAGACGTCGTCTCTTGTGGTGACAGACAGTTCAAGCATCTCTAGGGCTGGTATGACGTATCACTCTCACTCTCTCAGTCCTTTTATCAATCCCCTCAACCAGGCAGGGCAAATAAAGCAATGGTTCTCAAACCTTTTCATGTCAAGATCAGACCACTTATTATTAGCCCCCGTTTGACGAGATATGCCGGAGAGACCCCCAAGATTTGTATGGCTCTAGCGGTAATTCCCAACCATTTAAATTTCAAAGGACCCCCCCCAGTTTGACATGCATGATTACGCTACAGTACGGACCCCCAATTAATGGCATTTATATCTCTGAGACCCCAATTTGTATTGTAGAATCTATCTAGAAATGCACCGAGTCTCTGTCTGTGTGTGTACTGTTGTAATCCATGTAACTCGAGAACCTTTCGCCCCACCGACTTCAAATTCAGCACACGTGTTCCACTCCACCACAGTCCAGAACCGCCCCAAGTGGCTCAAATGGGCACCGCTCTAGTCGATGTTAATTTATGTCTGAGAGTGTACAAATGTTTGGTTCCATTTGTACACTCTCTGAGTTACAGACTCATAAGGGTCCATTTGGTTTGGTCATTTAGCTGGGGACCCCCCTGGCACTCCCTCAAGGACCGCTGTGGGTCCCCGGACCCCACTTTGCGAACCATTGAAATAAAGGCTAAACACGCACAATGCTCATCTCCAACTCTCACCTCATGGTGCACCTCCCAAGTGGGGGATTGTTTGACCTCTGAATGCTATTTAGAGACTTATATTCACATTGCTTCAGGTTCAAATCCCCTCAGTGGGAAATTGACATGCAGTAAAAGGCTTTCTCATTATTAGAAGCAGATGAAAGAAACAGTACCAAATGTTAGGATGTTTTAACGGTGATCTAATGTCAAGATTATGCTTCATTTGATTTATCAAACTTTTGACTTGTGTTTACTGTTGAGATTAGGCAAATTATATTACTTAATTTGATTTTAGATCTAATTTGATTTACCAAACTTTTGACTTCGATAGGCAAATTACGTTTGTATATTGCTTCATTTGATTGATTTAGATAAGGAAAAATAAGGAACTATACTATGTAATTATTATGAAGGAGGTATAGCTGCCATTGTCCTGTGTGTAAATGTCTGTTGCGCTGCACGGTAACTGTCTGTAACCTTGATTTCATCATGAGTGAGCTGGTTGGTACTCATAGGAGGCCTTACCTATGTTTCACCAGTTTCAATTGAAACGGGCCTCAACCCTCAGGGGGGCCTCCAAGCTCCGCCTGACCGTCAAACGTCAAATGTGAGTCAACCCCCGCCATCCTTGGCCCTCTCTCTTTCTGTTAAGTTACGCTTATTTCCTGTTAATAACCTGGGTAAAATGTGTGGCATTGGGAGTTAAAGGGGAGACACTTTATTGTGAATGGATGACAGCATTGACAGGATGAGGAGAGGTGTTGTTTTGTTGCTGCGAAATTGTCGAGAGTAATGGCTGCACGCGACATTGAACAGTCAAAACGCCTGTATCAACAGAATAAGGTATAGGCTATATGGGGGCCTCATATTTGGTCTTGAAACGGGCCTCCAGATTCCTAAGGCCGCCCCTGTTGGTACTGCAGGGTAGATGTCGAACAGAGAACTATACTGTACTCCTCTGGGCTTTAATGGCTTGTTTGCGTGCCATGATGTCACACACCGAAAATTGAGCTTGTAGATTGTTTATTTCGGTGAAGAACACTGAAGCACAACTAAGCAAACATAGAGTTATTTAAATATTTCAAACTAGTAAACTAGAGTAACTAGAGTACTCCTCACAGCTACTGTAGAAGGTGGAGGCTGGGGACACTGAGGGCGCTGGGGCGTGTTCTCTCCTCAGTGCCCATACCCTAGTTGGGGGCACTCCCCGTGTCCCCTAGGGTAGGTACCCTCGCAAAAAAACGGCCTCCCCCAGCTAGCCAGCCGGGGTAGTGTCTGATGGAGGGGAATGGAACTGGTTGGAATAACGTGTTCCTTCCACGTGCCACGTCCAACAAGGGAAACTCCCCCCTGTCAGGTGAAAATAATTAAGTGGCTTCGACTCCTCATGCATAGAAGGAAGTATGAGGTCAGTCCATTTCCCTTCCCAGGTTGGCAGAAGTGTAGTCTAGAGCCCCCGCACGTTTACATTAGATAATTGACACTGGGTGAAAAAGTGGGTTACAAAAATAAAGTACGGACCTGAAATTCCCACACATTTCATTCATTTCAATAAAGTTGCTCACCCAGCGCATACTTCCTCCTTCCAGCTTAGGGAATGCTGTCCTGATGGCATCATGAGTCATGACGCGCAATCGCGCATTGCAGAGTAGTGTTCTACGCCGCAAACTACCTCCGTATACGCAAGTCTGTGAGTCAAGCCCATTGGTCAACTTTTCACACATTCGTGTAGTGGGCGAAAAGCGGCCCAAACTTGCAATAACAGGTTTGGCCACTTAGAAATCAGTGCTTCAACAACATTCTCCCACGGTCCTGGGATCTTGCCACTACAAGTATTCAGTAAGGCTGTGGAAATATTGTGGATGTTACATGCTTTCCTTTCCTTTGAATCCAGTAGTAGACCACACAATACAAAGGGGGCACATGTGCATGCAATGTGTGTGCGTGCGTGCACTGTGCGTGCATGCTTGCGGGTTCTGCCTATCACCATAACCACACCTGAATCTAAGCTTTTAAAGCTTATAGTGCATTCTGTTCAATAGGACCACCATCAAAGCCTGTATTGCTACAATATGACTTCATGGAGGTAATTGGATTTTTTTTCTTTCTTTTTTTTATCACCTCCTAGTGTACAGCAACACCTGGTAGCACTTTCCCCAGACGTGTGAGCCAGAGATGAATAGCTTATGATGCAGTATTATTTTGACTTGAGTCATAAATATAGTCATTCCTGCATAGCGATATAATGAGGACTTGTGGTTTCTGCATGTTGTTCACTCATGTCTGGCACCGACAGATTATTTCACCAACGAGTTCCTTTTGAGCTGGAACGAATATGACTAGAAGCAGTGATGCAATAAACTGTCTACGAATTCCACAAATCGCTGCGTGTGTTGGTATGAGTGTCCTTTTGTGTGTCTTGAGAAGCGGCCAACGAGTCACCTTCAGTTTTGTTGTCCCAAGGAAGTGCCGTGTCAAGTGTGAAGTCAATTGGATGAGCAGGTTCTCCAGAACCTACGTGTGTGGCGTTGCCAACCGTGCCCTGGAATACGTAATCGTGCCTTATTTGGAAACGGAAGGACGACGTGACCCTTATTGAACTCACACTTTCTTCCTTATTTCTGGGAATCAATCAATGCCAAACATCTTGCGAGTTCAACCTGCTCATATGCATACGTACACTAGGCTAGGGCTAGGCAATACAGGTTGTTAACTCCTTCCCCGTGTTTCTTCACTAGTCAGATCCAGAAGAACACAGTTCTTCGCCGGCCACTGATACAGAGCTGATCATGATGTTATATCGACCCTTTCTTCTCTGGAATCCTGCCTCAAAGCAGACCAAAGCAAACTGTCGTTCCCTGATGTCATCGCTGTAGGGACACATGCATCAGTAAGCAGGAACTGGGGATAACAATGATGGACCGGGAAGTCTGGCGTACGTGGCATTGTGAAATCCATGATCTCGGCGTGCGCTGCCAAGTCTGAAGTCTTGTGGAGATGGTTCAGACATTAAAATAGAAAAGCAGTAAAACAGATCCATGTTGGATTAAGGAATGACCAGAGGAATTTTATAGTCTTTTGAGATGCTTATTGATGCGTAGAAGTATATTCTACGGGTGAAGTGTGCATGTGCCTTTTAGTGTTTAAGTGTTCAAGGTGTGTTGCGTATCATTGTCAATCTTATCTTTTTACAGGAAGAAGTGCTGTGAAGGCTTCAAGTTTGTGCTGGGCCAATGCATTCCTGAAGGTACGGTGAAACCTTTCCAAACGTCTGTCTCGTGCAGTCGCTCGTGATATTTACTGGAACGCTCTCTCTCTCTCTCTCTCTCTCTCATCTTATCCCATTAGGTTTCCCTCGCTCGAGCCCCCTAAAAAATGTTCAATTGACTTTATGTTGTTTTAACCTCACTGAATAAGTGTAACGCAGAGGAACACATGCCAGCACATGTTTTATTAGAAAGCTCAAACTCAAGCGTTTGATTAGTGTGGTGGGATTTATGTATTGTTACTAGAGGCTGATTCAACAATATAGGCCTGATTCCAAACAATGTCTAATTGGCCCGTGGCAATCTTTGCTATGATATGACGTTAATATTATGTTGAAAGTATATCATTTTAACTTTCTGACCAGTCAGTATAACAACGCACATGGTGTTTTCATGCTAGTAATGAACATATTATTATTTCCCTGTTGACCATGCAAATATCAAAAATAGGCAATCTACATGTGCACGTTGTGAGCTTGTAGATCGGCTATTTTTGAAAAATGCATTTGGCTCTCTGAACAAATGAGCAGTTGAGACGAATATCAGTCTAAGTCCATATTTTAATCTGACCCCTCCCCGAAAAGGCCTAGCTGTCCTGACCCCATATCCATCATTTATACATTATGGATCAATAGTGTGAACTTTTACTGTTATTCGTCTCAACTGCTCAAATGTTGTGCCCGGCAGGATCCCCATAAAAAATGTTCACATTTATAATTTTTTTATTAGATTCATCAACATTTCCAAAAATTGCAGATCAACAAACTTGATGCGACACGTTGTGAGTTTGTAGCTCAGCTATTTTCGAATTGCCAAAGTATAAAATAGCGTTAAACTGAATTCGTTCACAATTCTTGCTGCATGGGGACTGCCTGGGACCCCACTTTGAGAACCAGTGCTGTATAACTAAGTACACGTACAAGTACAAGTACAAAGTAACTCAAGTACTGTACTTGAGTACAATTTTGAGGTATTTGCACTATACTTGAGTATTTCCAATTTCCAATAGATTTACTCCACTACATCTCAGAGACAACATGTTTACTTTTACTCCACTACAATTATTTGAAAACTTTAGTTAGTTTAGAGATTTCAGTATTGATTAGAAAACATACATTAACCACTTCAGCCCTATATACTTTCGGCCATTTGAAAATAGCTGATCTACAATTTATTTTCAAAAGATTTTGTACACATTTTGAACTTAGACATGGGCAATATGAGTACTTTTACTTTTAGTACTTTAAGTACATTTTGAATACGGGACTTGTTCTTGTAACAGAGTACATCTACACTGCAATATTTATACTTTTACTTAAGTAAAACATTTGGGTACTTTTTTTTCCACCACTGTTGAGAACCCCCATGTTTTCCAATGTCACCATTGCCCATCATCTTCCTGCAGACTATGACGTGTGCGCTGGCGCCCCATGTGAGCAGCAGTGCACGGATCACTTTGGCCGAGTGGTGTGCACCTGTTACGACGGCTACCGCTATGACCGCGAACGCCACCGGAACAGAGAGAAGCCTTATTGTCTGGGTGAGTGAGAGCTGGTACAGCTCATGCTAGTGGGACGCAGCATGGCTCAGGGGTAGCTCCACTGCTTCTATGATTCTGCCTTGCAGTGTAGCTAAAGGAAAATCAGCGTTATTTCGCACAACCCGACCCGACCAGCCTCTCTTCTGTTGTATACCACAAATGTTTTACCTACTCACCAATACAAACACGGCTTGTGTCATTAGAAAGCCTACTTTCCTTAGTGGAAGCACTCGGAGCCCCCCCACCACACGTATAAAATGCACTTTTTGGGCAGAAAGTGATCGTTTTTCACTGGAGGAAAAATATTCTGTATGGAGGTTTTCTATGGCAATATCGGTAGAGGGCGCAAATCCTGTTGTTTTTTTCCGGTGAAAAACAATCGCTTTCTGCCAAAAAAGTGCATTTTATATGTGTGTGCTTCCACTAAGGAAACGCAAGGTTCCCAGTTCGAACCTGGGCTCCCCCATAGTTAGTGTTGAAGTGTCCTTGAGCAATTGATACTAAGCCCCTAATTGCTCTTGATGTGCAGGTTGGTGCCTTGCATGGTTTCTTTTTCCGGATATGCACAATCTCTGTAAAGCGCCTTGGATAAACGTGCTATATAAAATGCACCAAATGCACCATTTATGCTGAGGGTACAGAGAGAAGCCTTCGTGTCTGGGTCAGTGACACTGGTACAGCTCTGTATGTTGAGGATGTGGGGCTCTATTTTCGTCCATGCTAAACCCCTTACCCCTAAAATAATTGTTTTGTTTTTTACTATTTTGAAAATAATTTTTGAATAGTTCAGCTAGCCGATCTACATCAACACGCTGTTGAGCTTGTAGATTGGCTATTCAAAATAGTAAAAAAATCACCATGCCACTGCCTTTAAGAGATCCATTATCCGTTGCCCGTTATGCCCAGGGCTATATTGCTTCATAGTCTATGCTCTATAGCCCATGGAAGAGTGATGCGTTGCTGCCTTGAAGCTCACTTGTGCTGCAATACACCCCCCCCCTCAAAAAAAAAATTATTGTTTGTTTTAACCGAAAAATATCACTAACAGCGATAATAGTGGAGTCCTTATACAGAATCAATAAAGTTTAGGATATCTTTTCTGTTCGTTCTCATTTTAGTGCCATTTTAAATGTTGTATTGCCCGTAGACAAAACAACTGATCTGCAAGCTCACAATGCCTTGCTTTGTGACAGTTTGTGTGGTAGATCTGCTGTTAATTGGCTGCCACTGTTTTGTACACTAATTTGCCCTTCACTTGCATCTCTATGGGGGAGAAGGACAGCTTGGCCTGTCTCCTCTCCTCGCTGCTAATGGGCCTTATTGGACAAGGACGGCTTGGGGAGCCACTTAGCGAAGGGCAATTTATTGTTTTTCAGTTTTAAAGGGCAAGACCACTTTTTGTTGAGTTCTTTTGTGCAGTTACCTTGACGTGATGTAATTCCAAATGTGGACCAGAAATTGAAAAGAAATGTTCCAGTGATTAGAAAGAATTAGTTCAAAATATGCTCCTCATTGACTTGCATTGCACACTAAAACGGCTCTCAAAGTCACTCCATTTGTCCATTTTATTAGAAAGAAAACCCTGACTATATCTGTAAGAAGGCGTTGAGGGTTGATTTAACCCCAAAACCAATCTGCAAATTGTAAAATCAACAGGCAGGTAACATTTTTATGGAAAACAAAAGCTGCATGAGTTATGGATATGCTCTATAGAGTCTGAATCAACTTTGTTTGTGTTTTGTTACATACTAAAAGAGTGACTTTGAGAGACGTTTTAGTGTGCAATGCAAGTCAATGAGGAGCATATTTTGAACTAATTCTTTCTAATCACTGGAACATTTCTTTTTAATTTCTGGTCCACATTTGGAATTACACCACGGCAAGGTAACTACACAAAAAAAACTCAAAAAAGTGGTCTTGCCCTTTAACAGCATATGGCGGTTTCCCCTGTCCGCTTGGATCATTCATGGCAGCTAGTTATGGCTGTTAAAGGATAAAGAACACAACTGCGGACACATTATTACATTCCAGCATTGACTTCCCTGCACGCACGCGGCCTCAACAATACTCAGTCACACTCACACAAAGATGTCCCTGGCAATGCTAGGAAAGTGTCCCCTGGCCATTTTGTTCTTTGGCTTATTTTCCAGTTTAATCATTCGCATGTACCTGTGATGGCGGTTCCACGCCACCTCACAATAATAGTTTGAATGTCTGCCCCGGGGGGTGCGGTGGTGAATCCTGGTCCCGGTAGGTGGTTGGTGGGCTGGTGAGGGAATCACGGGGCTATACCGAAGGAGGTAAAAAGAGGAGGGGGCCTGCATGCTGAGACGATGAAGTATTTGCATTTAGATTGCGTGTTTACATACAATAATATAGATGTATGGCCCGTGGTTCTGATATGGAGAGGTGAAGAAAGGCAGCCAGGCAGGTATAAGCATATAGCGAAGGGGAGAGACATGGTGGCGGAGATTAGCATGCTTTTGCGTGTTG
>OOFJ01139946.1:9435-20606 GCA_900323375.1 Benthosema glaciale
AGACCGGATTACTGCATGTTTTTTGTGAGGGTTCCTACCCTAGGGGACACTGGGGGGACTTCACACAGAAAGGCCCTTTGCCAACACCATGCCCATGGCATTTTTATAATATCAGAATAGCACCTTTCTGAAGAGGTACAGTATCATAAGGGGCTATGAATAGTTTTATTAGCCTTTAAAATGCTGCCATGAATTTGAAGCTGTTATTTTCCTCCCTGACCTCATAGATTTTGATTTACAGTTTTCTTTCTTTCTTTCTTTCTTTCTTTCTTTCTTTCTTTCTTTCTTTCTTTCTTTCTTTCTTTCTTTCTTTCTTCTAAAGTTGTCAGCTACTTGAGACAGACATATTGCTGGTCATTTAACAATAACTTCAAGTCGAGTGTCCGTGCAAGACTCACTCACTTGTACTTTGTACAGGGGTACAAAGTACAAGTGAGTGAGTACTCAGATACTGCAACAGAAGCAGGGGTGCTGGTGACAACAATCTGTTTCAATTATTTTATTATTGTTATTTTTCTTCTTGCTGTCTTGTCAAGGAGCTGAAAGCCTTGAATTAGATTATCATACATTATTTTGTATACAACAATAAACACCCTTAGCTGGATAAAGATGTGGCAATGAATGGATGCAATTTGGGGGGATGCTTCATCCAAGCACTTGCTCATGGGGGAAACTGTTGTAATGATTGATTGGTTGATGGATGGATGGATGGATGGATGGGTGGGTGGATGGATGAATGTACTAACTGACAGTACATAACATGAATGTGACATAAAGCAGTTATTGTTATATTCTATGCTGATTGATAAAGAGGAATGTACTGTGTGCAAGTACTGCGATCGGCTGGGTATATATGTCGGTGTTGTCCACCGGCCAATAAGGGACCACCATTCTTGTCTTGATGATGTAACTGAGCTACATGTGGTGATCGGCTGGGTATATGTATAATGTATGTATTGTCAGGGTAAGAATGGTGGTCCTATATTTGCCGGTGGAAGTAACTAGGGTACGTTTCAAGGTTGGTATAAGGTCTGAAGGATTTAGAACAGCAGTTGAATAGGCATTAGTTAGTAGCAGTACTTGCACGCTCTGCTTGCGCACAAGTAGGCCATGTATGGCCTACTTGTGTGCAAGGCGCAAGTTGGCACCTCGACAGAGTGCATTTGTAGTTCCTTCTAGTTTGAGGGCAGAGACGTTGAATGTTTATCAGCGTTTATTCTATCCTATAGCAGCACAGTTGATGCGTTCAGAAGACAGTACAGTAGTAGTGGATTAATTTGCAGCTGGCCATGACTGACAAAAAAGATGGGAGTAATGATCTCTGTTCCCTACTTTCTGTTATTGATTATCATTAGTCAAACTGGCTTTGTCAGCGGGATATTGCTGACAAACCCGGAAATCAGGAATATCTCACATCCACGGCAACGGTCTCAGAGAATATCGGTTTACTTGGGAATATTGGTACAGAAGGGATTTACAGTATTGTTAATGTCTGCGAGGAATCTGGAGAAACACTGCTGGATAGTTTAGCACACTCAAATACTGTAGCCTACTTCCAGGCTTGCTTCCTTCAAAACTGTACTTGGGCATGTGCCAGTGTCTTGCTCATCTTGAATCCATAGTTTGAGATGCCTTGCTTGACAGTGTGGAGGCCTGTGTGGCACTTTGACTAACACTGTGTGATTGCAAGTTTGACCCCGGCACAGCCTCTGACCGCTCCTCGCTGTCTTGCTACATTCCAGCTCTCAGCTTTGGACGTGTAACATAATGTTTTGCCCCCTACACACAGGTGACTGTTCAGTCAGAGTATCAGCTATATATGCTAGCCATATGCGGAGTGTCATTTGAATGAGTAGGGTACTCAGCAAAGTGCACCGTCAGCATTTTACTTGCCGGCACACACTTTGAAATGATCAATTCAACTTTACTGTGCACAGTGAACTGAGAAAATATTTCGAGAAAATATTTCACTAGGGGTCTATAGGCCAACATCATGTGCATCAGAGCAGTTGTAGATTGTCAAGTGGTGGTAATAGCCTGGCATTGGTCCGACTTCCCGTTAGTCCGACCATTACTAACACTATCCCAAACTCTAACCTAGCCCTAATCTCAAAGGAAGTCACTGGTGATTTGTAACCCGCAGCAAGGGTGATTTGTAACCCGCAGCACAGGTCGGAACAACGGGAGGTCTGACGGTAATTTATCAGGTATTGTGATGATGAGGAGCACAGAGTTTAACAGCGTTGAGAGCTGTGATTTATAGTTCAAGCTTAAAGGACAACTTTAGCTTTTTTTCAACCAAGGTTCATGTTTTTGGTTGCTATTAGAGAAAGTAAAAGAGTGTTCATTTGCTTAGTTTTAGCGATTTTAGATTTTTTTTACATGGGGGCGGGGGCATTCGAACATGGGGCTAAATATGTATTTCTAGTCATTTACATATTTAGCCATTAGCCCCATGTAAAAAATATCTAATACGAATGAAAGCAGCAAATGAAAAACAATTAACACTCATCTTTTACTTTCTCTAATAACAACCTAAAACATGAACTTGGTTGAAAAAATTTAATAAAAATAAAGTTGTCCTTGTAACAGTACAAAGGCTCTTGACCCTTCCTTCAAGATTCTGAGTACATCAGGATGACTGTGAAGAGACCTATTTCCACCACAAGTTATTATGTAAGCAGCTCTGACTCATGGACACATCGTCCCTGAACGTCATTCAACACTCATATAGAGAGACTCTCACACTGATGAATGGTAAATGGTGCATTTATATAGCGCCTTTATCCAAGGCGCTTTACATAGATTGTGCATTCCATTCACCCGAGGGGCGGCAGTGGATCAGGGGTAGAGTGACTGGATGGTAACCGCAAGGTTGCCGGTTTGAGCCCGGGCTCCCCCAGAGTCAGTGTCGATGTGTCCCTGAGCAAGACACTTAACCCCTAACTGCTCCTGATGTGCTGGTAGGTACCTTGCATAGTTTCCGCTGCCATCAGTGTGTGAATGGGTGAATGTAATGCACAATCTATGTGCACCATTTACCCATTCACACATGGCAGCGGAAACCATGCGCCACCACATCGACACTAACTCTGGGGGAGTCCGGGTTCGAACCTGCAACCCATCCAGTCACTCTACCCTTGAGCCACCGCCGCCCCGAACTGAAATAATGCTGGTACTGGCCTACTTTTAACCACTTAAACACTATTGTGCTGTACTTTGTTGACTGGAGTCCCTCTGGAGGTCTGTGCTATAGGCCGCTTCTTTTAATAGCAGCTTTACATGCTCACAATGTGGCATATAATGTGAGCTATTAGGCCTTCTGCTTTTGCCCGAATGTTGTTCAGCCCAGAATAGGGAGGCAATATGGACGCTGATGGGAAAAAAAGCTTGCGTTGCTGACCTTGTTCACCCGGCAGCAGTGGCCCTTGACTCCTCTCCGTTGCTATGAATGTAAATGACAGACTATTAAAGGGAGGATGAGGCGTGCATGCTGCACTTTGCCGGCTGCGCGCGGCCAAATTAAAAGGACATACATTTTAATAGTCGCCGGCCGCATCCATGGCAGTTACTGCTATCTGATTAATGGTGCGACGGGCTCATTTCAATAGGCCATGAATAATTCTGCTTTTGTGCCAAAGTCATGATTAAGTGTGTTCATCGAAGAAAGGAAAGAATTGTGCAAACAGATGTATAAGAGGAATAATTAAGGAGAGTCACTCGAAATACTAAAGAGTATAAATTGTCTATGTGATCGGTTGAACAGTGAATCCCGACTGAGTTTGGTGCGTCATGTGCGGCCCTGACAAAACATCTGGTGATGTACTTTTTTCGCTCTGGGAACACGGATTTGGAGAACATTGAGCCTGGTATACAGTAAGTGCCAAAAGCATCTTTTGATGCTTTTCTCTTTCCGCTCAATTTCTGCTTCTCTACGCCTCTCTCTCTCTCTCTCTCTCTCCATCCACCTGTCTCTGTCTGTCGGAATGAATGATGTCTGACAGTGTCTGCATTCACTTGCTGGTGGCTACTCTACGGTTTGGAGACAATCACACTCACTCTTAAATTCTCCAGAGCACCACTTTCTCAACCCACCCACACCTCTCTGACGTACCAGCCTTCTTTGTTTTTGTGTGTGCGCGTGCGTGTGGCAGGAGAGGGGAAGGTATACAGGCTAGGCTGATCTATGCATTGTGATTTACAACCTTCTGCTACCATGTATATTCCAGCCAAAATAAACAGGCAATTCCCCCGTGGCCCACGCCTTTATGCACAGGCACACAGCACATCACTGCCATTAATCAAATGCCAGATGGCTCCTCATCATGCATTTTTATGTCAATTTGTAATATGTTGCTTCTGCTTTTTATGTGTACTTTTTAAATGAAATCAAACACATGTTCAATTGTACCAATCTACATGGGTTCTGTATGGGTTCTGTATATCTGTATAAACACATATCAGGTTAAAGTAGTCATATCAGATGACACCTGTCATTCACTGAATCAGGCTCACACCTTCACCAGAAGGTTAAACAGTAGATGGTCTGTGTGGAGTTTGCATGTTCTCCTCGTGTCCCCCTAGGTTTAGGTAAAGCACGCAGTAAACAGTGTTAAGTAAAAGCATCAATATGTAGAACTACTCTGTTACAAGTAAAAGTCCAGGATTCAACATTTACTTGAGTAAAAGTACCCTCATTGTGCAAAATGTATACAAATCATTTGAAAATTGCAGCGCTACAAGCTCAATAACACTATGTAGGGCTGGAGTGTTTAATTTATGTTATGTAACAATAATCAAAGTATGTTTTTTTTAAAGGAGTAAAAGTACAATATTTGGATCTGAGATGTAGTGGAGTAGTAGTAAAAGTATTGGAAATACTAAAAAATAAAAAGTACCTATACATGCATTTACTTATGTAATTGACCAAAAAAAAAGATGCAATTGTAAAGTGTTGCAATCCAATTCAAGTGAGATTTGTGTAGTTATTGTGTATTTAGTTGAATTAGACAACACAGCAGTGCCTGCTGTGTTGTGGTAGCTGTGGAAAGCCTGATCCAGTCTAAAGCCTGCCATGCACAGCGTCTGTCTGTCTGTCTGTCTGTCTGTCTGTCTGTCTGTCTGTCTGTCTGTCTGTCTGTCTGTCTGTCTGTCTGTCTGTCTGTCTGTCTGTCTGTCTGTCTGTCTGTCTGTCTGTCTGTTTTGCGTCTAGCCCGGGGGCCCCTACTACTGTAAATCTGACACTGTATAGCATGTAGGACTGGAGGAATTGTAGCACATGTTGAAGGCAGTTCATTTCATGCTACCATAGCAGTGCCATCATAGGATACATAAACATCAGTAGAAGACATCAGTGCTTCCATCGCTGCCTTTTTTTTTTTTTTCATTTCCTTAGCTTCCTCCCTTCATCTTGATTGTTTTTTTTTTTTTTTAACCGTGTGTCAACTGCTGTGGCAGCAAATCAAGTTAGATGATAGAATATGTGTTGCTATTTAAATGCTAATTTTACTTCCTCTCTTGGAAGAAGGAAAAAAATAAAGTTTTCACTCTGGTGAGGTGGCAATAAACCAGACGGCTTATCTCTGCGATGCTCTGTTTTATGTTCTGGGAGACGACTTAATGCCGTATGCAGATGATGGCTGCAACAAAAAGAAAATACACCAGACAAATCTGGATGGAGATAAGCATGCCATTAAAATATCTGTCAGAATCTAGTATGTGTTTGTAACGCTGAGGTTTTACAAACAATCTTTCTTGAGCCACATGAACTCTGAACATTCAGTAAACGAAATCGCAGATGTACAAGTTCACAACACATCACAACATGACATGTTGTGAGCTTGTAGATGGGCTATATTCAATGAATCTTCACCCTATAATAGCTACGCTAGGGTTCATGACACATCCACATTTCTTTGTTTTTGTTTGAATGTTGAGTTAAGTTGTGTTTTGAATTTGAATGTGTCTTGAAGGTGATGTCAGATAATATTATTTTCTGTATTTAAACTATAGCCCAGTGGTTCTTCTCAACCTTTGGGTCCTCAGATGATTTGCTTAATGTATAACATTGTTTTCTCACTTAACAGCTACCAAACCAACTCCACCTTTGAAGTATTAACAAACTATACGATAACTATGGTCAAACATTGGCCAAATTGTCAAATATTACCTGAGAAAGAGGCAAATACTGTCAAACAAAATGGCTCAACTCCTACATTTCCAAGTGCTTGTCAGCATGGGGGGTCCCCAGTTCAAATATTGTTTCTATTTATTTATTTTTATTTTATTTATTAATTTGTTAGTGTGGCCTGAAAAGGTTCAGAATCACTGTATTAAGTAAATTTCTTTCTTTCTTTCTTTCTTTCTTTCTTTCTTTCTTTCTTTCTTTCTTTCTTTCTTTCTTTCTTTCTTTCTTTCTTTCTTTCTTTCTTTCTTTCTTTGCAATCCTTCATGGAGTGCATTGCAACTTGCTGGGATGCTTCCTCCATGAATCAGAAGACAGCTCATTAAAAGGGTGATTCAGGGCTTCCAGGGCAGCTCACATACTGTATGTATATATGCTGTGGCAGCAATGAAACCAGTAAAAAAAAGAAGAAAAAAACACTACACAATCATATCTGCGGCAACAGAGACCAGAGAGTATAGTTAAACTTCTAAAGCCCCCCACTCCCCACATTTATTTCAGTCGTCTTTTTATATATATTTATTTGTTTGCTCTGTTGTAGATAGAACATGATGACCATATGTTTTCCTCAGCAATCAGTCTCCCTCGATAGAAGCCTTGGAACGGGGCTGATTGTATTTGAGTTTTTAGCTGCAGATATTGCAGACCTACACCAAGGAATTGAGTCTCTTAGCAGCTGGGAGGCATCTGCTGTTCGCGTGCGGTCCGCTGTGTTCTGCTGCAACAGAACAGGCAAAGACCTTTTTTGTTGTTGTTATTTTTCCTGCCGCCGGTCTCATTTGCAGTGTCACAGGTTTTGAGTAACTACTCTAGTCGAATGAAGTGTACAGCTTGTTTGTGACAGTGCTTACTTGTGTAGTTTTCTTAATCGTGACAACCTTTTGGCCTTTCTTGCTGTGTGTGCTATCCAGCACTTCCTCAAACCATCCATGATGAAAAGTATGTGGAGCTATGGGTCTGTTTGTGCACACACTCAAAGGCTTTCATGGAATTGAGCTTAGTTTGTTTTTTTCATTGCTGTGCGTTTTTTTTTATCATTCCCTTTTTGTTGCTGTTGTTTTGAGTCCTTTCGGCCGGTATTTCCAGGAGGTTTTCTCTGCACTGACCTGCAAAGCTCAATCAACTGCTGCCCTGTGACTCTTTCAGCAGGAAATAAATCCCTCATCATAACCGCAGACTTGTGCGTGAGAGATTCTCAAAGTACTGCTACAAAGAACCCACCGTCGAGTCATCGTCCTGACAAATCGTGTTTTCGTGATGGATTTTATTCCTATTCAAATTAGGTAAACAACCGCCTGCCAGAGAGCGGAAGGCAGAATGTGCATTTTTCATCTCCCTCCCATTAATACTGTTTGCATTGCCCCGCTCCTGTCCCCCAGGAAGATGCAGAGCATCTCAAAATCAAAATGTGGCCAATCAACTCATGCTATCTGCGTAATGCAATTAGTGCTACAGCATGACTTTGAATGTGTTAGTCATGTTTAGTTTTTTAGTTTTAGCCCCATACTTCAAGGATCTTCCTTTGTTTCTAAAGTATTTAAAAAAAATCAAGGACGCACTGAATGGCAGGGCTTGCGTCACGTTCTCAAAATAGATCATCGTGAGAGCACAGAACTAAGCCTTCTAAATCGCATTGCCGCTGCCTTTCTACAGGACATCAATGTAAGGACATATGGAAATTTAAAGAGATGTAAAGTGCTTTTGTGGAAGCCCAGCCTTTCTGCTGGTTCAAACGCAGAAATGCTTTGTGAGACAAATGCAGTAAGGCAGTATACATTACAGCTTGTAGCAGCCAAGAATGCCTTAGTCTTCAGGTTAATTGACAGTGGGAACATTTCATATGGTGTTATAGCAAAAATCATGCAAGAGATGGCTTATGCAATAGTCTAACTACTGTCCACTGCTTTGTGCTGCTGAAGGCCACACAGTCCATAGGCATTGAAGTGTGTGTGTGTGCGTGTGGCGTGCGTGCAATCATCAACATTATTAAAATTGACCAAAAACACATTCGCAACTTAAAATCCTTATTATTTTTCTATTTCCGTTGCCAATCATTGGTCTCAATGTTTGCCATGGGATTCCTGCAAGTGTTGGCTGCTGCTGTGCGTGCGTGCGTGCGTGCGCGAGCGAGCGAGTGCGAGCGTGTGTGAGTGCGTGTGTGTGCATGCACGCTCGTGTGTGTGCTCACTGCGCTGGGCTTTTGCACTAGTGTGCTTAATGAGATCAGCAGCCTAACACCAAACATGTGAGCTTTGGGCTATTGTCATGGCTTTTTTGACAGAAAGAGCTGGAACAGTGTTCCTTTGCCCTTTCGATCACTATATATATTGGTCATACATTCAGTGTAAGCCTATATTTGAGTTGAGTCTACTTTGTATGCACGTGATTTGACAGGTAAGCTTGGACTGTTGTACATGTCAGCTGTGTTAGAGAATGTATGTTGCATTTGAGATGAGTCTGCTAACCAGAGTTTTATAATTGCAGTGCTTATAAACTCTGTTAACAGTCTATGTTTGAACATAGAAGATAAGATAGTTAATGTTAGCCCATGCGGTCTGGCAACCAAGTAGAATTACTTAATTATTACTTATAGTTCCTCATGATTGCGGGTGAAATATATCCTTACAACTGTGTGCCGGTGTTTCAAATAGCATTAGCATGTCATTTAAAAACAGCTGGATCACATGCATCAAACATCATCTCAGTGTGTAGTCTAATGAGACTTTATAAATAACTCATAGTGTACAGCGCATGGATGCATCTAGCTAGAGTCTCTGGAGAGAATAGACAGTACGTAACACTATCATATGGTTATGGTATTTATATAACCCAGTCTTGTACGCCAATGAATTAATATTTATGAGCACAAGGAATTAATAACGAAAATCATGTTATTGATTGATTGATTGATTGCTTGATTAAGCGGTTTCATGAAAATTAATTAAAAATGATAAATACACAAGAAAGCATGTGGGCTTGTTTCCATAAGTGACAGAGAAAACATATCTTAACTGCAGTGAATTCTATGCCGTAGAACTTTAAAGTTTCCACATTTCAATGAGGCACTTTGTCTGGGGAGATATTGCGCTTTGAGTTTCAAGCAGAATTAGTTAACCTGCCAACATTCTCAATGGAAGACAAGGTAGAGTAGAGACTACCTCCAAACATTTCAGATGGGCTAGTTGTATTGCATTGTGTATCTTTATGGATCATGAAATGAACATTAATAACATATCTGACCCACACCATAATCAAGGATAGCGCAAAAAAAACAACAACATACAGCTTGTTTGCATTGCTGTAAGGTGAATCACCTTTTTTCATCTCATCTGCACTGCGTTGTGCACTTGGAAATCTGCCAGTTTTGCCTACACCTTTGCATGACGAACTATAAAGTATACTGATGACAGGACTTATCTCTCCTTTTTACCTACCTGGAGGCAGTTATTGGTGAAAGACACTTTTCCAATTTGAGTGTTTTTTCTCTCCAGTTAGTTAATTAGTTCTGCTACAGGTTTTATTTAGGATAGTGTCTCAATGTGCAATTTTGCGCTGTGCCGACTGACCATGGAAGCCTGAATCATGACCAGTCTCTTTCTCATTAACCTTCATAACGGAGCGGGCGGCCATGGCAAGATTGATGTTATCTCTCTGGTGATGAGTATAGCTTCAGAGTCGTCGCTTCAGCCCTTCAAAAAATCACTGGGCTGAATGATCGTGAGCATTTTACACTCGGAACATCTGTTGCGGTGCGATGATTTTTGAAAGGAGCTTGCGTCTTAATGATTGGTTATCAAGGCCTGTTTGTGTTTGATCTATCAAAGTGAGAGCTTGTCTGAGCCAAAGGAGAGATGGTGGAGCTCATTCTGCCTGATTCTCCTCTGATTAAGGGAGGCCTATGTGAATACTCTGGCCCAATCCCCCATGCTTTGCTACTGGGGAGCACCTTGATCCTTCAGAAAGAAGGGGATTGATTATTCATGGGCCTGAAGACTCCTTCTCTCTCTCCCTATTTACAACCTGTCTTAATGGGATGCAAAGCTCAGTCACCTCAACATCATCGCAGCAAACAAAGACAAATGTACTCTGATTTAGGAAAATGCAGTCTGTGTATATTACGTTAGTATCACTGGACAAGAGAGGGCACAAGAGAGGGCAGCTTGATGATGCAAGACGACGTAAGCGCCTGTTTGACCAGAAAGTTCTGGGAACTTAGGAACTACAAAGTTCTTGTGCGTGTTTCCTGTAGTGATTTCGTGTACATTTCAGCCTCACCCCAAGAGCCATTAAGATTGGGTAAAATCAATCTGTTTCTATTGCCACCACTCTCCTTCTATTTTGCTTGGAACACTGGCAAATCATTTGAAAATTGTGAGGTGTTGTGTTGTGAACTGAACAAATTGGTTGTTCAGTTTGAGATATGGCTTATAGAGTAATGTCTTATAGAAAACAGGCCTGTTCACTTCTGTTGTCTCTAACATTACACCTACCTACATGTTTAAAGATGGGGTGCCACAATTTTCAAATTCTTCCAGTTTTTCATGTGTTTATTCATTCATCATTAGACCCCCTGGAGTCGTTTTTATGTGCAATGGTGTAACAACTTTGTATTTAGCATTTCTTCCTGGAGGCGGAACCCTTGACAATGAAACGGCCCAATGGAGTAAACACTGATAGTGTTATGTATTACTATCGCACGCACCTATGCACCTCCCCCTCATTATCATTTTTTTTAAATACGTCAAACTCTGCGGGCGGACCTGCCACATACACACGTGTACGTTAAGGAAGTTTGATCATAGCGGCGCCGGCTAGTGGCTACCAAACTGTGTGTGACAGGCAGCTCAGTCAGACTCATTGCCAGCGGATCAATGGAATTATGCAATATTACTATCTTTCTCGTCATTAATGCACGGCTGCGGTGCCGTGTGAACTCGCCAGAAAGCAAAGCAGTCCAGAACTTCGGGTGAACATAATGTCTCGGTTT
>OOFJ01139951.1:3177-20557 GCA_900323375.1 Benthosema glaciale
GCCTAGTCTATATTAACAGCTAGTGATAAGAAAGGGATCATAAAAGATAAATAGCCTAACATTTGCCATGGTAAAGTAGTGGGGTCCAAATTATTGAATAGTATAGGCTTGCAGACTAGTGTAATAAGGGATCATAAAAGCACAATTATATAAGTTTGGTTTGTCTTGTCTTGACAGTGTACAGGGTTTGATTAGGTCAGATATGGAATATCAGAACAAGGGTGGCAGTGAGGGCAGTGTCTTAACTGTAGTACAGGGTTTAATGAGAGCCCAGGTAGGGCCGGGCCTTCATTTTTGGGCTTGTTGAGAACTCTAGTTTTCTCCGGCTGCTGGGCACGGCTGCACTAATAACTTTGTGGCGGCCCATCTAGAGTTTGAATGAAGAGGTATCAGTTAAAAGGGAGACATCAAAGAGGAAGGACAGGTGGTGAAGGATCAACATATGGAATGTCAGAACAGGTCAGCTCCATATATGGAGATCTATGGGTTTGAGGTTTGAGGTCAGATGTAGAATTGCTGGCTGACTATGCAGATCTAGGTGATGGTCCAGTCTTCTCCATGTATGGCTAACCAGGGTTTGATGAGGTCAGTGTTGTTATGGCCATATATGGTGGGGCAACATGTCACAAGCCGTGCCACATATGGAGGCTTGACCGACCGACCGACTGACAGGAAATTAGGGAAATGCAGGTTTTCATAGTAAACTGTCCAATAAAATGGACTTCCTAACTGTTCAGGGGGATAACTCACCCCTAGAGAGATATGTCTTCATTGCCTTTAGACCTAGCACTCATTCTCTCCATGGGTACAATATTTTATATATCCCGGTACCACTGTGTAACTGTTGGTGATTTATATAAAGAAAAGGATACATTTTCTGGACAGAACAATTTTGAAGAAGCATAACATTAGAAGGGTTCAGGGACATTCTGGAAGGCTGAGCAGAAAAATACCTGGTTTCTTCAATTTTACAGCATATTTGGTTGTGGTGAATCATGATGATTTGGTGTTCCATCATCCATGATATTGCACATTGACAAAAACAAGATGAGAAGCAAGCTCCAGATGTATGTGCCATCATGAAGCTTTTGACTCTGTTTTATACCAGTGTGGTAAGGAAACTCCTGGCTGAAATATTTTGTATAGAACATACGGAACATTTTATTCATCTTGACTGGAAGCAATTCGATGAGGATTCACAACAGGCCCTGTTTACAAAAACAAACAATAACGTAATTTCGTGTTTTGGCAGCATAATGACAACTGGCCAAAGCCACACAAAGGAGGAGAGTTGTAAATGCTGTTTCTATTTACCTGGTTGCCTAGGTGAGATAATTCACTTAGCAATGAGATATATAATACACACATACACATACCAGACAGTCCAACTTATGAGATCTCTGGCTTGCTGAGTGTATATTAACGTCATTTCAAAATGCTTAACACAAAACTCAAGGGGTTTCAGGGTAAAGCAGTGCACACTGCTAATCCCTATGCTATAGATGTGATTAAGGCAAAGAAGTCAGATCTGGTCTATGGCATCTCACATACTGAGCACCTGCTGGATCTTCTCGTCACAGAGGGAGTCATCACAACTGCCAAGAAATCCATCGTTTTGACCATCGGGACACAGAAAGAGCAGAACTCCAGGGTCCT
Organism: Benthosema glaciale; assembly: GCA_900323375.1. Classification (NCBI taxonomy): domain Eukaryota; kingdom Metazoa; phylum Chordata; class Actinopteri; order Myctophiformes; family Myctophidae; genus Benthosema; species Benthosema glaciale. The sequence continues at coordinate 4,834 of OOFJ01139951.1, forward strand.
GGACATCCTGGTGGCCAGAGGTGAGAGGGCCTGTCGGAAATTCTTTCACCCGTGTCTTTTGCTAGCAGAGCCCGACCTGTATCAGCGCATCAAGGCCTATGTGGGGGTTGTGAACGAACATATCCGAGACCCTAGGAGACAGCTGATTGGGTATTTGTTAGAGAGGGATGAGGAGGGGTTGGTTAAGACTAATAGACAGGTTGTCATCCAGAAGGCTTCTAATTCGAAGAGCTCTAAAGCTCAAAAGGAGGACAGGACCACGGTCCCAGAGTGGTATGAACCAGCACAGAGCAAGCCACAAAACATTTTTGACATTGTTGCCTCGGATGACTTGTCACTGTTGAAGGAGCGGTTAGAAGATGCTGACATTAACATTCTTAATTCCACCAATGAAACGCTGTTACACATAGCCGCCGAACATGGCCACCTGTCAGTCATCGAGCTCCTCATCCATAGAGGGGCCAGGCTGGACCTGATAGATAACAATGGTCAAACAGCTCTTCACCGGGCAGCCGTCAGGGGCCACACTGAGGCGGTCAGGGCCCTCGTGAAGAGCGGGGCACCCATTTACCTCCAGGATAAACAGGCAAAGACACCGGCCCACCTGGCAGCAAAGAGCAAGCACCTGGGATCAGTTAAAGCCCTCGTGAAAGAGGAGACCAGGCAAAAACAGATGCAAGACTCATTCCTCCATATCGCTGCCAGAGAGGATGACTGGAGGTTGGCTGAGGTGCTTCTGCAGAGTGGGGCTGCTGTTGATGCCAGGAATTGCCACAAGGAGACAGCAATGTTCCTTGCAGTCACTAGTAACAATGAGAAAACTGTGACTGTCCTTCTTAATGCAGGGGCACAGGTTAGCAGTGCAGATATAGGTAAAGCTATTGAACTCAATCATGGATCTATACTGCATTTACTGCTGGGTGAGTCTCAACCTCATACCGTATATAGTGTTGTTACTATTATTATTATCGCTATAGACATTAATGACAATTACAATAGTGCAATAGCACTGAAAAGAGAATATTTTTGTGTAAAACTGTGAATACTTTTTTACTTATAACTTTTCAAATCTTAGCGCATGCCAAAGGAGCCCTGAGTGCAGAGACCCTGGGCTCTGCTCTCTTCTCAGCTGTGAAAAAGAACCAAGATGAAGTGATGACTGCTCTGATAGACCATGGAGCTGATGTAAATATGTACGACAAGCAGGGATACACTGCCCTTCTGTTGTCTGCTGAGTTGGGGCACACAGAGGCATTCAGGTAAATGTAGTTACTCTGAGACAGGCTATTCTTAGCTTATTATAAGCTAGTTTTATATTCAACAGGGCTGTTAATTGTATTAATTTGGAGCCTTAGGTTTAAGTTAGTCTGCCCTAACATAAATTACATCCAGCAGGTTCCAGTGATAGTTCTACAATTGTTTTTCATAAAGGACAACCTCAGAGTGGAGATGGACAGAAAGCCAACTTTCATTGGACGCGCAAGCACGTGGCAACATGCTGAAATTGTGTAGCAATTAATAGTCATACTGTATATCATTAAAGTGCATCATTAAACGTTCTATGAATTAACCTTACTATAAAACCTTCTATGAATGAAACATAATCGTATCTAATCATTCTTCGCATGGTATGTATGATCAAACACTCAAACAAAGTCCATGATCTCCTTCTAGTAACATAGGCAAGGAATTTGGGAGAGAAGGTATATTGTCTTTCAATAAATAAAGAAAGGAATAAAAAACACAAATGTTTTTGTGCATGATTGTAAACAATAGAAGTATATTTTTTGTTTGTTTGTTTGTTTGTTTGTTTTTACTTCAGAGCTCTGGCAGCAAAACAGGCCAGACTTGATGCCACACTACCCAACCTGTCCTCAGTTTTACACCTAGCTACCCAGAGTGGCAGTGTGTCTATAGTGCAGACACTTCTGGAGAAGGAATTAGATCCCAACATCACAGGACCTGAAGGCCATACCCCTCTGCACGTGGCAGCACAACACAACAGGTCAGCATTAGCTGGTCTGCTGTTGAGAGCTGGGGCTCAGGTAAATTCTGACATTTTGTTATAAATACAGTAGGCCTATTTTATTGTTTTTTTTAGAAGCAATCATTCTTGGATGGCCATTTTGTAGATCCCTAGGCCTAGGGACACATATAACCTTGCAATTGGACTTGGCATTTGGCATCATAAAATTAAATATAGCGCTTGGGTAGCATAGTGGCCAAGTGTCTGCCCACAACCACGGAGGGTTTGAAACCACCGTGGTCCATCCTGCTTTGTCGAGCATCTACATTGGTCCATGTTCTGTTTGGGGGAGAGAAGCCGGGCAGGGAGGGTGATAATTGTCACTGCATGTATTCTTACGGGCAGGGAGTGTTAGGTGGGAGGAGTAGGACGAAGGCCCTATGTCCTCACGGTGAGGCTCCTCACTGGCAGTAGAGTCAGCAGTGACAACAGAAATGTGTGTGGGGAGGTCTAAATTGGCTTAATGACTAAATTAAATTGGGGATAAAAAAAGGGTAAAAAAAAGAAAAACTACTACTATTACTACTACTTAACAAGTTTAGTTTTATTTCATCAGGTGAATGCAGTGAATCAGGATGGCCTGACTCCTCTTCATATTGCCAGCCAGCTGGGTCATACAGAGACAGTGACCCAGCTTCTTCAGGGCAAGGCCGACCCAGGAGCAAAGGACAGGCAGGGGAGGACAGCCCTGCACTGGGCAGCATCAACCCAGAGGGAAACCCCCGTGGTGAGCCTTCTCATCTCAGCTGGAGCGGACCCAAACACCGTTGACAAGGAGAAGAAAACCCCACTGCACCTAGCCGCCGGTGAGGGAAGCATGGCTGCTGTGACATCACTGCTGTCCCACAAGGCAAAGGCAGGGGCCAAGGACATGAACGGTTCCACTGCTCTCCATTACGCAGCAGCTAGCGGGCAGGCTGCAGCGGTCACAGCGCTTCTTCAAGCACTGAAGAACAAGGGAGTGGACGAGAGGAACGTGTGGAGGAAAACCCCTCTCCATGCTGCAGCTGAAAAAGGCCACCACAGTGCGGTTGAGCTGCTCCTGGAGGCCGGGGCAAAGATCAACGCTATGGACAACAGTAAGGACACGGCCCTACACTGTGCTGCTCGGGGTGGGCACCAAGAGGCTGTCAGGAGGCTGCTGGGCTGGGGTCAGGCCGGGCAGGCGGGACACGGAAAGAGGGCAGATCTGCAGACCACCAACAACGTGGGGAAGACTCCGTTACAGGTGGCAGAGGGTGAAAACACATCGGAGCACGAGGCCATCGCAACTTTGCTGAAGAGAAAGATGTTTCTGATCAAGTAGGGGAAGGGAAGATCGGACATTTTAGTAGGATCAGGGGGCGACTGTGGCTCAGGAGGTAGAGCAGGTTGTCCAATGATCTGTTCGAATCCTGGCTGCTCTTGTCTACATGTCGAACTGTCCTTCATGGGCAAGACACTGAACCGCAAATTGCTCCCGATGTGCTGGTTGTGCCTTGCATGGTTTCTGCTGCCATCGGTGTATGAATGGGTGAATTAAATGCACTATATTAAGCACCTTGGATAAAGGTGCCTTAATGAACCATTTACCATTTAGGATCAGGAAGGACTTGTAGTAAACTTAATTGAGCTATAGCCTAATTTAAGATTTCTTGATTGAAATAAAACATGACTATCGTATCATGTAACATACATAAAATCCATCATAGGATGAGAAGTTTACAGCTTGTTTTGTGTAATCCCCAATGGAAACAAGCTAAGTAAGCTTGTTTCCATTGTGGAAACAAGCTGTAGGGTAGGCTAAGCTGTAAGCTTGTTTCCATTGGGGTCCGGTTGTGACTGTCCAGTCAGTCACAAATAATGTGACTGACTGGCAGAGTGGCAGTGGGATTGTGGAATTAAACATAAGAGGCAACAAGAAAGAGTTTTTCCCCATTGGCCTATACAATCCACTATTGAATCCCCATATGTTTAATTGTTTGAATATTAAATACGTATCATATCCAACGTAAAATTTTGACTGAGATATAATATTTGAATATATAGTATAGTATAGTATAGTATAGTATAGTATAGTATAGTATAGTATAGTATAGTATAGTATAGTATAGTATAGTATAGTATAGTATAGTAATTAACTTGCACAAATAACTGTCAGTTGACCGTCGTTTCTCTAATTGACCACAGGGTGGAGCCATGGTGTAATTTATCAGCAACAATGCAAACAAAAATGTCCAGAATATTAAGTCATAAATACTACTCAAATGTAGAAAGTTCAAGTTGCAAAGAGCATCGACAGTTTTGACATCTTGTTTAAAAAAAAGATTAAAAAAATTACCCAACATGAACCAACAAAACCCAGAAGACGCTGACAAAACCCTCCGTTTCCAGACTTCATTACACGTGACAACGGGTTCCAAAGTCACGTGACGTAGTGGAAAGTAAACAGCCAGTGCATCATTTGCGGCTCCATTAACTGTACCTTTTTACACATTTTTCAACAACGTGTTGCTACTTGACTGTGTGTGCAAAGATGGCAAGGAACGAGGAGAAACAACAAGGAAGACTCAACAGACTGTGGCTTCAGAAAGAGAAAGAGGGCAAGTTGTAGCCATGCATGTCCCATTAGAAGTTGTGTCTGCTAGCAGTAGCATAGCAGGCTATGGACCAACTATATGGACCCTTGTTTACCTTTTTTGTAGTTCCTCTACACAAGTAGTTTGCTGGATGAATAAATTCACGAACAATATGCTACGGTATTTAAATATAGCAATCTATGCCAATGTTGGCCTTTGTAAAAGAGATACAAATGTAACATGACTTTCATAATGTTTTGCAGAGGGACGCATCAAAGTACATGAGCAGAGACCCAAATTGGTAATTTATTAAAGCTTCTAAAACACCTAACATGGCAATTCCATTTTATTACTGCCTAAACCTAGCCACAATTTGCAACACTTTATATATGTTTTTATAATGGTTGAATCTAGAGTTGCAACACCAGCCATTGATTGAAAGAGAATAATTAAAGCTTCCCTTACAGCTGCAATGTTGGTGAGTTTAATGTTGTTTAATACAAGCAGATCTGACTTTTCTGTTTGGATGAGTGGCTGGTTTCGCAACTCTAGATTCAACCCATTATTTAAAATCTTGTGTTGCAAATTGCAGCTGGCCTAAACCCCCTCATGTCATTCCTTTTTTTCCTTATAGTCCACTCTTAATTCTGCCTCAACGGTGAAAAAGTGGATCCCTAGTATCAAGAGTGAAATTGAGTATTACTTGCAGGTAAATTCACAATTTCTAATGTATTGTGTGTACTGGCAATTCATGAGGTTGTTCAGGAGAAAGTTGCGATGGCCGGATTCATCGCAATGATGAATCACTGACCGCTGCCTACAATCTGTCAGTTTCATGTCCATTCATTGTTTGTTTCCCTCCAGAAGAGTCCAGATAGAGAAGTGATTACATTGCAATGTTGTCTGAACTAGGCTTGGGAACTATACTGCTGCAAATTGTGCTTTTCTTAATATTTCACAGCAATCCCAACTTTCCCACTACCCAGAAAGAAAGATAGCAGAGTTCCAGCTATGCATCGATGCCCTGGAGAAAGAGTACAAGCGCTTCATCACCAAACTACGGATTCTCGACCCCTCCTGTAAACATAAGCCATGGACTCCCCGGGCATATGCCAAGAGGAGGAAAGACACACAAGACTCTCCAAGCAGTGGTCAGTTTAACAAACCTAACGTATAAAGGAGCAAACTGCTTACGGTTGTGTTTTTCGGATTAGGTCCTGGTGCGTTTTTTTCTGAAAAACGGTGGGGAAAAAAACTATGCAAGTACGCAGCCGAAGTTTCCTCCGATAATCGGGTCAGAAAACGCAGCAGTGTTCAGCGACCTTTAGAGGATTGCTCAATTGTTCATTGTCCGATGTCACTATACACATAAGAGGATAGGATGAGAGGAGAGGCTGAAATTGAGTATGTCAATACACGCGCGTGTGCGTGCACACACACACGTCCACACGTCATAGTTTGATGAAGTCCAAGATCCACATGGGAGACACTCAGCTAACCCAGTGAGTCTTTCCCTCAAGCAAGCAAAATCACTTGCTCATAAAGGTTATTATAGTTATGCTTGGCTTGGCTGTCAATATCCCACCAATGACACGCAAAGTGAGTATGCAAAATATGTGCCATGTGTTATTATTAAACTATAATAATAACTGTGTTGCTAAAATTTTCATTTTCATTGGAGGGGATTTCAACCAATAGTCAAATTCATGGCCTCACTGATGATGGCAGTTATTATCGAAAAACCTGTAGCCCGGCTTATCAGACTTGTACCTTTGTTTTGAGTGTTGGGTTTCTGTTTCATTTCTCTTGATACTGTAGGATGATAGTATCAGACCTTACATCAAACATATTACAAGCCTTTTGTTTTCTCCCCTGTTTCCACTCTCATGCACAGTTAAGAAACCACGGTATTGTGAGCCACATGGCGGCGGTGGTCCTCTGAGGGGAGATGAAAGTGACTTGGCTTGCGAAAGGACAGAAAGTGACGCAGCCTCAGCTGATGGCAAAACAGGACATCACAACCAACCAGAAGCTGAGCCCAGAGCCCCTGTTACCCCCAGTCCCACTCCTCCTGAACCTCCAAGGCTAGTGTGTGCAGACCAGGACCAGCCACTCTCTTTTGACCGTACCCGACTGGCAGTGGCTGTGGCTGGGTTTAGAGGGCCGGTAGCTCAGCCGGATCTGTCTCATACACACAGTCTAGTCAGGACATTGCAGGCTGGCCTGCCAAACCTCTATAATCCCATTCTGGGACAAACTATTTTGGATCAGAGAAGAGACATTTCTGAAGAGACGGCAATTGGGGACATTAGTGGACAGAAAGGGGAAGTCACAGAGCAGAATCCAGGGTCTGACTGTACAACAGGAGGGGCCACACAATCCTGCATTTCTGGCATGATGGAACCAGGGAATGTACTTGGACTGGGTTGTTATTCTTCTTCAGATGAAGACTCTGATACGTGACAATGGTAGAATACAATGTCACCTGTATGTCAAGTATACGATTTTGTACATATGGCTGAGATTATGTGTATTTTGTTTGGCAACTCTGTCGTAATTCTGCTGTAATGTGAATGGTGATAAACTACAGTGGGTTATAATTATGCAAGAAATTGCAGTATGTAATAACCTGATCTATGACATATATAAGAATGACTAGGCACGTGGAAAAGGAATAGCATGGAAAATTGTCTTTCTGATGAAGGCATTCTATTGTGCTTCTGTAATCAGTCAGCAAGACCACTTGCATGGTTATGCAGGCTGAAGACAAAATACTTGCTGACTAATGGCCCCTGAGTCATCAGATCGTTAGGCATTTCACGTTACAGGTCATATCTTTGAGGCTTTCACACTAAACGATTGATAGGCGAGTAGGCATCTCACACTGCAAGAGTTCATCAAGATGCGATCCAGACCCGATACATATAGGCTACATAATTAGTTTTTTACTCCAATTCTTTTTGACATCTCATGTCACAGACAGTGTCTGTGAGCAACTGAGCACAGCTGTCCTGTGCTCTCATTGGCTGTAATACAGGTCTTCTCGAGACGCGGTTGTAACCAAGTTCATACTGTATGATGTCCAGTCGGAGAGAGAGCCAAATATCAAACCTGCTAGATATTAAGAAACTCTCGGGAAGGCATCGGCAAGCGCATTTATTGGCTGGATATTCTCGCAGCTCCTTTCACACACAGCGAGCAAAACCTTGGCGATCAAAGCCCGATCTTGCGTCATTTCAATGCCCCCCGATAGCATAATCGGAGCAAATATCCTGCAGTGACGAGCCATAAGTGAGTCACTGGTTAGACTTTCTGCAAGCAGTGAGGTTGTGCACAACCTGGTTAGTCCCCAAACCCCTCCCTCATATCCCCCATCTGAGTTTCATCTATGAGGGCTGCTTTTAACATGATGATTCTGGGAAACTGGTGGTGTGTCAACTTGTTGAAAGCAGGAACTTTACATGGCTTATGGTTACCATCTACCACTGACGTAGAGGTCTACTACATCAGTAGTAATCTACATCATTGCTGTTGCGTGCAAACCCCTTCTGTATGTCCAAAACGGTGACTTTTCTCAACGGCTCAATGTTCTGCATCACGATTCACTACGTGCTTTGACTTTGTAGATTGTCTATTTAAATTTTTGCTACTTTTGTGTGACACTGCAGCATGACGGCATTAATAATTTACAAAGAACAAAAAAAAAATTAAAGTCATTCCCCTGACACAGTTCACAGTACATGTGTATCACAGAGAGAAATTAAGTCAAACCACACATCTAACCATGCTAACCAATGGCTATAGTTTGTCAGTCCTGATTTTGACAGTTGCATCAGACTTTTGGAAACTGCCTTAACCACTGTGAAAATTATTAAGTAACGTCCTACACTGGGAGACACAAGACCAAAGTGGTAGAGAAACCACAGTGTTGGAAACCTACGTTGAGTGTAGATTGCAGTAGTGGAATGTGGAGGGGTTTTCATCTTTCCTGTAATTCAAGACCAGACTGCTCCGATGCTTTGCTTGTGGTGCTAATTGTCATCTCTCTCTCCCCCTCCCTGCACTCTACCTACGGTATCTAACTATCTACCTCACTGCTCTCAGGTCTCACGCTGCATGCCAGCATGAAAGCAGATACAACCATGTTTCTTTTTCATGTGGCAATGTTGTACTCCCACAAAGATTACGATCTGTGTGCTTTGAAACTGCTATATCAATGTTTACTAGCAAAGTAAACATGATCCTTGGACTGACTAATGAATCAACACTAGTGAAATAAATGTTTTTGGTTTTAACTAATTCATTATAAAATATAAAAAACATAACATGTGTGAAGTGTACTGTATTGGCTGATTCACGCTGTCGATGTTTAACTGCCCTAAACAAACATTAAAGTCCATAGACTTGACTACCATTTGATTTATGTCATAAGTGCTCTAAACAAGCATTACAAATTCCATAGACTTGGCTGACGTCATTTTCAAAATCCATGCACTGGAAAGGCTAGGACCCCTCAAGAACTATAAGCAGTATTATCTACATTTAATGCATTTGTTTTATTGCAAAATGTGGGTGGAAAATAGCCTAATTTATAATTGTTGCTTGCCGAAAATAACTGATAAACAGAAAAACTTAATGTTTCAGTTATTACTAAAAGACTAATTGAGAAAAAAGTTATGTTTTAGTTATTACTAGAAGACTAATTGACTAATTGTCAGTAATTTGGACTCAAAGATGCACAGATTTTCAGTGGAACAGAAGTTGCACAGAAGTCACGGCAAACCCTAAATGAATTCTGGGGCAAGAGGAAATCTCTCACTCAACCTTTGCTTTTGTGCTGTGATGTGTTCGTCATGCAAGGCTATTCACTTATTCTCATGGTTGCCTTTCAGGGAAATTGTAAAAACTTGTGGTTGCCCTAGTCTGCAATCTCTGCATGTGTATGACTGCGTGTGTGCGTGTGTGCATGTGCAAGAGCGAAAGATACTGTATGTGTGCGCTGTGCACTGTGTACAGGAAAGTGATTAATGGATGGATTGAGTGACAAGTAATGTGCAGCCAGTAATATGTCTCACATCAGTCCATATACGTGTGTGGGAGGAGGTTGTGGTTTTTAGAGGGCTGAAGGCTTCAGAGTTTTAAGACACGGGTGCTCGGATAGAAACATACATGCATGCACGCCTTCAGCATACAGAGGCAACACGCCGCCTTGCGCATACAGAGGCAATACACTATCATTTTGTTGCACCTAGATTTGCACCATGAGCCATGATCCGAGGTATCCGTTCCCACAGGTCTTTCTGGTGGACAATGGTGGAGGAGACCCACAGCACTCTGTCCAGCCCCCAGGCCTGATACCTTGCTGGTCCTTTCCTCCTGCCCGGGAGAGAGCAAGGAGCCGGGGGAAGAGGCAGAGCTGCATGGGGGTCAGTCCTGGCCTGCTGGTGGTTCTGCTTCTCCTTCTACTGCTTGTGTTTGCAGCCATGGGGCTTGGAGCTTACCAGATATACAAGTTACAGAGAGAACTGGTCAATATAAGAAAGGTAAGGTGTTATGTGATTGGCCGGTATTGTAATAATAAGTAGATAGTAAAATTAGAATAGTTTTTAGATGTAAAGAGCTTTACAAGAGAACTACTTTGTGTGTGTGTGTGCACGTGCACGCATATATGAAGGAGTATAACTAAATGTGATTGTAAGAAGTGGTTTGTCAAAAGTAGGCTTTGTGAAAAAGAACACAGTTAAAGACCCCCAAAGCATTGCCTTCTACTATGTAATATAATTAATGCTATTTAAGATGTTTAAATGGGCACAGAAATGCAACAAAGATCAAAATAGTATGGCAGTTGACCACTGGAATGTGAGTGGGAAACTAGGTGTTGCGTAGTATGGTGATAGTGGAAAGAAATATTTCTGGAAAACATGCAGACCAAAGTCATCATTATAATGAAAGATGAAAGAAGCTACACCTCAACTCCACCTCACCGGTCCATTGAGACAGGATATCCTCCTTAAAACATTGAACTCAAACATTGTCAGAAACTTTGTGATTTATGATAATGTTCAATTGAAAAGTGCTTTCAATCATACATGAGAGGGTGATTTCAAATTGAAATAAAAAGCTTTTCATGTCACACATAATCATGAATATGTTTTAGTTTTTTCATGTGAATTTATGTCTCCTTATCATTTATCTAACAGGAAATCGACACAGAGAAACACCTCACACCTGCAAAGCAAGTTGGTAAGTGTTAGCACATTAACTAAGAGGGTCACTATTAAAGGGAATAGTGTTTTAAAATCAAGGTGGGAAATAGGAAGATGATTGTTGACAGGTGCTCTCCAATACCTGTTTCAGGTTCCCAAGGATCTGAGCTGCATGGAAAAATTACAGACAGCAGAGACGCAGCACACGTTATAAGTAAGCATGAACACTCCCATTCCTGTCCTCCTACAGTAACCACTATCATCTCCTCTTATCTTCTATCCCCCTCTCCTTTTTCTCTCCTCTGGATTCTACTATCTAACCATTCTAACGTGTCATCTTCCCCTGCCTCTTATAGGGTGCACTGATCACACGCCAGGCGGGTGCCCAATGTCCCAGAAGATATTGCGATGGGATGCAGGGCCAATAGGCTGTGCATTCATAGAGGGGGACGTAGCTTACCATGGCGAGGACGGAGGTCTGCAGGTCAACCACGATGGTCTCTATCATATCTACTCACGCTTGGAGCTGCTCTTCACCTTCAAGGACTGTGACGCCCCCCTGAAAAACATTTTTACTCACGCTGTGTTTGTGAGGAGAGGGGGAAAGAATAGAGACACTGATGGAGAGATACTGATGGATTCCCACAGAAAAGGTTTCTGTAGAAACGAGACCAATGCCTGGACTTTAGAAAGCTATCTTGCCTCCACCCTGAAACTAGAGAAACATGACAGAGTGTTTGTGAATGTGTCTCATCCCTCGCATCTCAGCCATCAGCATGCCAATTTCTTTGGCCTCTACAAGATCTAAGCCAGGCAAACCCTGAGGAGGGGGAGCTGGAAGCAAGTAGGACTACTCCAGAAGTTAGCTGAACCCACCTGCCCTCCTTTTGCTTCTTGCTGTCTGACGTTTTCTTTATGCTCTGTCATACACCAGTGTAGCACACATCCACAACACATCGTGAGCTTGTAGATCAGCTGTTTTTGCAGTAAGACACTGGCACCGCCGTGCAATGAAGTATAAATCAGACTTAATGATGGCAGGTGAATGTACCCAACAACATGGAAGGATATATAAACTGTGCACAGCACAATACAGTGTTAATCTCTGAGAGTAAAACAAATGCATCTGTAAAGAACATGTCTTTGTTATTATTTTAAATCAGCCTACATAATGAGACCCAGGCTGTACATAATATCAGTTGTGCACAATTGATTTTGCTGACTGACTGCAGTTATATTTGTAACAAGTTAGCTGAAGTCAAACTGAAAAGAAAATCTATTTGATGTTCACACATGTTACAGTTTTAGTGGTGCTGAAAAGAAAGGTTGCTTCTCCAAGACATGCGTTGGACATGCAGAGATAATCACTGTTCAGTTATGGATGAGATAATCACTGTTCAGTTATGGATGAGATAATCACTGTTCAGTTATGGATGCTGAGAGAGATTCCATGTGACACTAAGGTGATGGTTGATAAGGAAAACATTTCTCTTATATATTTATTGTTATGTGAATCTGGCACTGGATGTCAGGTCTGAATGTACAGTATGGTAATACAACACAGTGTTGGAATAGTTTTAAAATTAAGTTATTAAAATGTATATTTTTCATTAAAATCTGGATGGTGATTTGTTTTTCAGCTCCATCAATCATAACAAGCCCACTCATCAAATATAAATATCCAAACATACCAACTCTTTATTTAGTTTCATTTATTATTTTTAATATGAGCATGATGGTGTTATTACTTAGTGTTCTAACATTGCAGTAGTTTTGAGACCACCACTTTTTTCTTTATCAGTCACAGCTCTGCATACTGCACACACAGGCACAACCACAACCACACACACACCACACAGAATGTGTGAACATGCTCACATACAGTAATGCATGCCGGGTACAGCGCGGGGAGCCATGCGTTGATATGAAGACCTCAGTGAGGTATACAGGCTGTACTTTTCTATCTGCATTTCCTTCCTGTGTGAACATGACAGTGGTCTCTGCTTGAGGCTGAGGCTGACAGTTCGGTAAGAGCTCTGTTTCCTTCTATGCACATTTGCAATAAGTTTCATCTTCACTGCACAAGAAGCTGTATTTTTCTCATGGCTCATGAGGCTGGCATTTCCAGCCTTTGGTGAATGACTGAATCATGGTGGCGATGATGATGGTGATGGTAGTGATGAACCAATGACTGAAAGTTTCCTTGCAGCTGGGTAAACTGCCTGCTTGTATTTCGTTCTCAACCTTTTCAGGCTGCGAGTCTGCGACCCCCCCCAAAAAATCATGACCCTGATTGGTGACTGATCGGGCTGGCCCCCTGGGTGTGTGCCTGGGGGTCTGCATGTTCCGGGGACCCCCTGCCGTGACGCCCACAGGGTAACTGTCATTTCTTTTCGGACGCGGGGTGGCTCGCAGGAACCGGAAGGGAATAGTACTTTTTCGTAATAAATGACATAAAGGCAATCCATTTAAAAACATAATAACATAAACTCTTTGTTATTTGAATTTGGAAATATAGAAACATACAAGAAAGATGCCAGAGTGAAGAGATGGTGACAGGTTGAATGACAAAAGGGAATCAAGGACACTTGTCTATGACTCAGTATGTGAAAATAAACTACTGTTTTATAGATCGGTATAATAGCAACAGTCTTTAACAGTAATTACACTTGTTTGTTCCATGGCATACTGTACCTTAAATGAAATGGTTTCAGCTGATAATACTCAACTCTGGAAACATTTAACTAGGCCACGAGCTGGGTATGGGTATGACAAACCACAATGTCTGTAGACCAAGGCAACTTGTAGGGTTTTTAACCACTTCAACACTAGCATTCCCATTCTGGAGTGAACATCTGGCTAAAATAGCTGATCTACAAGCTCACAGTGTATTGCCCTGTGGCACATTGTGAGCTTGCAGATCAGCTATTTTAGGTGACGACATTTTGGTGTAGAGGGAAGAGGATCTAGTGCGGGTAACCCTGCATGGTCGACTAAGTATATATATTTTTTCTGTTAATTGTTATTTTATATTTTTAGTATGCCCCATTATAGATTATTATAGCTTCCAGCTATCTGAAATGAAGGTAAAATAGTGCGGTATAAAGAAGTAATAGCAGCTGAGCTATACATAGGGTTTATGTGGTAGCCTGGCATGGCCAACCTCATAGCGCAGAGTCACTGAAGGATCCTCCGCGCATATGAGGGAGGAATCTTCAGTGAATCCCTGCTATGGGTTTGGCTCGCCAGGCCAGTTAATATATCTTTTGAGGCCAATATATAAAGTGCATTATTTGTATGGTAGCATGCAAAATGTTATTGAGTGGTGCAGCCACTGGCAATGTGTGTCTGTCTGTCCTTATGTTTAGTTTAGAGTTTAAAGTGCCACAGGTAAATGAGTTGAGTTTTTAGTGTTAGTGCAACACCAGCACAGAGCACAGTGCAGTACATGTCTCACTAATCTGGTTACTATCTCCTGGTCCCACTATAAACTGTCACTCACAAACTCCTTAAGATTTCCCCACTTCTCTGACTTTGATCATTTGCTGTAAAAGGAGTGATGCTGCAGACATGAGAATTAAGGAACCTGAAAAAACAAGGTGTTCTCCATTGTCTTTTCTTAGTTCTTGGCTCCCTCTGTCACATATTCAATGAACTGCATTTCATTTGAAACAATGCAGCTCCTTTTCTGTACTGCAACCTTTGCAGATTTACTATTTTAGCCACCTTCTGAAATTGTACCCAGTGATTGCACACTTAAAACCTTGTTGATTAATGTAATTATCTGCACATAAATGTATAATTTATGCACATTTCCACCTATTACCCATATGCACACACCTTACCAGGCCAAGTGCAGATGGGTTGAATGTTATCATATTGTGTTCCTTTCACTGAACTTGTTCTCTTCCCGTATACCTGTATCGTTTATCCTTACTGCGGTGAGGTGCAGTCATACACTGTTTCTCTAATTTCTTTGAAAGTGTCCATGTCTCGGAGCCATAGAGTAGAATCGGCTCGATGGTCGTCCTATATATTTTTACTAAGCTGGGATGACCAGATCTTATGCATGTTTGCAGATCTTATCCTAGTTTGAAGGTCCTTTTGGGAAGAAGATATATATGAACCCAAATACCCAAATACTCATCAACCTGTTTCAGAGGAGTGTTGTTAAGTGTTTTTATAATGTGGTTATTGTTGGATTTGCATATATTTACGTATTCAGTTTTCTTCTCGTTGAGATAAAAACCAACACAGTTTGAAGCCTGCTCAAGAGACTGAAGGGCAGCCTGAGCGTATTCCAATGATTGACTGATAAGCGCAATGTCATCAGCGAAGTCAGTGTCGGTTAGGTATTTAGCAGGATAACGACAGCTTCTCCTAGGGTTTAGTTGGCCCTTATCATTGATGGTATCAACTGACATACGGAGAACATAATCAACAACAATAATAAATAGAAACAGGGCAAGCGTGTCACCTTGGAGTATGCCAGCAGGGATGGGGAATGATCAGGATCCATTACATTCCAAATGTTACTATAGTAGGCCTATTAGAGTTCTCATCGGGCCTGAAATTTTGGGCCCGGCCCTAACTGGGCCCTAACTGATCAGGCTGAGGCCCGGCCCGGCCCGACTAATTAATATAGATTTTTAGGCCCGACCCGGTCCTAAAATGTCGGGTCGGGTCGGGCCTGGTCGGGTTTGGGCAGAATTTGAGAACTCTACACAGAGTAAAAGTGAAATCCAAGTCAACACCATCTTCATAATAGGATAAATACACAAATACACAGGACAGAACTATTATTTTTATTATAATAAAAAAAATCAATATATACTTTTTTTTTCTTGGAGCCCGAGGCCCGGCCCGGGCCCTACTGATTAGTATAACTTTTAGGCCCGGCCCGGCCCTAAAAGTTATACTAATCAGTAGGGCCC
>OOFJ01139952.1:10089-25789 GCA_900323375.1 Benthosema glaciale
TTGTATATATATGTCTGTCTGTCTGTCTGTCTGTCTGTCTGTCTGTCTGTCTGTCTGTCTGTCTGTCTGTCTGTCTGTCTGTCTGTCTGTCTGTCTGTCTGTCTGTCTGTCTGTCTGTCTGTCTGTCTGTCTGTAGCAGTGAAGGAGAGTGGGACTTTAACTGGTGTGATGTTGGCTGGATAAGGGAGAACTTTGATCACTCTTATATGGAGGAACATGTGAGGATATGCCACTTTCGCAACCACTATGAGGTGGGTCAAGGGCATTCTATAGGTCAGGGCTACTCAACTTAAGTTGGCTCAGGGGAGGGACACTCAGAAAAAATCCCAAAATCCTGCAAGCTAAAAATGGCAGTATTATTTTGAAACATTTAGGCTACAATTTTATTTTGTAACTACCGGTAGACTAAAAATTAAGGAAGCACGAGTAAAAAGACACATTTCCATCTATAAGGCTAAACCTCAATGAACAAAATATTACAATATGTGAAGAGAACATATAATGAACAGGTTATCACAGGTGAATAAATAAGTGGTTTAAAATACTCAGCTCATATCAGGCCAACTTTCTCTTGGAACATACAATACAATACCTACAATCATGTTCAAAACAATGAAACTAACTAATTATATTGCTTTTGATATGACCATGACGGGACCATGACAGTACACCATGTAGAGAGCTGGTGAAGATATCACTGTATATGTCATCACTGAAATAATGTAATCATAATAATTAGTCATGTGTAGATAAGATAATCTCTTAATGTTCCTTTTTTGCAGCTCACACGAAAGAATCTCATGGTGAAAAACCTGAAAAGGCATCGTAAAACCCTTGAAAGGGAAGCTGGCCGACTGGAAGCAGCCAAATGTGACTTTTTCCCCCGCACCTTTGAACTTCCCAGCGAGTACCACCTCTTTGTAGAGGAGTTCAAACGAAGCCCTGGCAGCACGTGGATCATGAAACCGGTAGGGCAGTGGGGGGATACAGCCATACACCGCAACGCATCCCAATTTGTCAAATACTGCAGCTCGGCCCTCTAGCATCTCTATACTGTAGAGATACAGCATGAATGCCATAGCTCTATGTGGCTATGTATCTGCTGGATGCAAATAGGCCGCAGCCAAATAATGTAGACCAGTGTCTATTTGGAACCCCCTCGTGGGAACACTGAGGTGAGGGTCTCTGCACTGAACTGAAATCTGAGAACCACTGCACCTCTTGAGATGCCATGTTGTGGAGCCATGTTGTGGAGCTATTATAAATAAAGTTGAATTGGAAAAAATGTAATTGAATTTAGTCGTGGCATTTAACTTAACGGTTTTACTGTATGTTTCTTCAGGTGGCAAGATCTCAAGGGAAGGGTATTTTCCTATTCAGAAAACTTAAAGATATCATGGACTGGAAAAAGGTAACATACATTCACTGGAAAAAGGTAACATATATTCACAGCCTTTAACTGATGTCCTTATTAAATCTAACATTATTAAAGTATTAATAATAATTAAAGTACATAGCTACTACTGACAGAAAGTGGTGGAAGGTTCTGAGAAATGAATAATTTGAGCTCATATTTGATACTCACTAATACAAGTACAATCAGCAAAAGTTGGTGAAATTCCCTGCAGGCTGTGCTAACAATATATATAATGCTAGGCATAGAAATAAGAGAGAAAAATATCCAGAATGCCTTTTAATCCCACTCTATTTCTCTAGTACTCTTCTCTCTGCCTCCGTTTCACTCCTTCATTCTCTAATTTTCTTCTCTCACTCTCTCTCTCCCTCTCTCTCTCTCTCTCTCTCTCTCATGCACCGGCATGCACACACACGCACGCACGCACGCACGCACGCACGCACGCACGCACGCACGCACGCACGCACACACACACACACACACACACTCTGTCTACACAGGATGGCACCCGCTCCGAGGAACAGAAGGATGAGACCCAAGTGGAAAGCTATGTGGCACAACGCTATATAGAAAACCCCTACCTTATTAATGGTACAGCAATTAAAAGTCAACTGTAAATCGTATAGCAGGATTTATAACAGAAGTACAAGTGCTTTACTAACAATAACGTTTATGTTATTAAGCAGCAAATAAACTGTGGTGTGCCACAATGTGTCTCCGCAGATTTTTTTAAGTATAGGCTGTCACCAATGGTGACTGGTGGTTTTAAAATGTGTTTATTTTTGTATCTACCCACAGGCAGAAAATTCGATTTGAGAGTCTACGTCCTTGTAACATCAGTAAGGGTGGAACTTTGTAATTTGTGATGACTCATACTGTTTTTATGATACATTCACCACCCTATGGCAAATCATAACCTTTATGTGTGTCTGTGTCTTCCCTGTTTTCAGTATATTCCTTTGAAGGCCTGGTTATATCGGGATGGCTTTGCCCGCTTCTCCAGTACACGATTTTCCCTCAGCAGTATTGATGACCAGTGTATCCTACTTCTTTGTCTAAGCCTTTAATAAGCCAACCATTCATTTTGAACAGATTATTTATACTTACTTTACAATGTGCATTATTTTATTTTTTATGTTTTTTATTTTTTTTTATTTTTTTTTCACATTTTTGACCCTGTGACAATCTAATGTGATCCTGGACTCTACACACCCTCTGCCAACCTGGGGGGGGGGCAGCGGACTGACCTCATGCTTCCTTCTATGCATGAAGAGTCCAAGCTGCTTCTTTTCACCTGACAGGGGAGACTTTCCCCGGCCGGACGTAGCACGTGGAAAGAACACGTTATTCCGACCAGTTTCTATCCCCTCCATCAGGCGCCCCAGCTGGCCAGGGGGAGGCAGTTTACACAATGTGCATTATTGAGAGAGAATCTCTAGTATTTCAACCATTAGCCCCTGTAGCAACTCAGGGGCTCTCTTACGAAACACTCAAGCGAGTCAGTTTACAACACATTTAACAGGTTAGAGTTTCTCAGAAGCTCAGGCCATTGCCAGATATACTACTAGCTAAATATGCTTCCAAGTTATCCTTAATCCCTCTATTCAGATGTGCACCTGACCAATGTAGCCGTTCAAAAAACTGCACCCGACTATGATCCTGAAAAGGTGTAACAACAAACATTCAAGAATCCAATGTATAACATCACAGTTGCTGTTATGCTTTTGACAGTTTCTCTAACTACAGTTTTTCTCTCTGCAGGGATGTAAGTGGCAGATGCGCCAGCTTCGTAGGTACCTAACTGCTAAACACGGCACAGAGACAGTTGAGGGTCTGTTCAAAGACATAGACAATATTTTTGTCTGCAGCCTGCAGAGTGTTCAGAAGGTCATTATAAATGACAAGCATTGCTTTGAGCTCTATGGCTATGATATCCTACTGGACCAGGACCTAAAACCGTAAGCACGCATACACGCGCACATGCATGCACATGCATGCACGCCACACACACGATATGCATACAGTGCAACCTCTATTCCCTTTTCTTTTTTTTATGTTTTTTTGGTGGCTTTCTCCTTTATTATTTTACGGAGAGACAGATACAGTAGGCTGACTGGAAATGGGGAGAGAGATGGGGGGTCATGCAGTGAAACTGGATTACCAGCCATGTGGCCTGGACCACTGAACCACAGCCCAGGCCCACTTTACCTTTTCTATGTCAGACAAAGTAGTAAATATGCACGGTTTGCACTTAGCCTATAATTTACCAGTCCACACCCTGTCAGTTATGTCATACATCTCAATCGTTTTTTGGAAAACCTTGCAAGTATGTAATGGTCATGTCATAAATAACAACAAACATATTTTCAATGTGCACTTGCAAGTATCAACTCCCCCGCCACCATAATCTTTACTCAATTGACTACTATACTGCTATCATCATCATATCAGTGGTTGAATGCCGGGTAAAACGTGAAATGTTAAATCAATGTCATTAATCTTATCTGCTGTCATATTATTATTCTCTGTAGGTGGTTAATTGAAGTGAATGCCTCTCCGTCGCTCTCAGCCAGCAGTCAGGAGGACTATGAGATGAAGTATAATTTGCTGGAAGACACATTACACATAGTGGATATGGAGTACAGGTACTGTAAATAACAAGACAAAGGATGTCCTGTTTCAGTAGAGCCATTGTGTCTTTAACTTGCCTGTATTCAGGTCAGGCCATGCAAACTGAATGTGTGAACCCTCAGGTTGATAAGCCAACGGCTTTCCATCTATTTGAAATCCCTGTCAGACATTACGCTTATAATTTATTAACAATTGCCAATCTACTTGAAGTAAACAATGTGGGACATGTTGCTAGAGTATGGTTGTTGACTTCAATGTCACCTTCTTTTTTACCCCCTTAGTCCCTCTACTGTACTGTCTAAAAATAAATGCCTGGCTTGGTCATACTAATATCACACATCCGCCGGGGGAATTTATTTTTGCACCGGCAGATTTGCGTCTGGGCCCTGCAAGGCGATACAAATAAAGCAAGACTGCCTTTAAAATAATCTTTAAAAAAGTGACCAAACCTTTTACAACTGGGACACGCGGTATATCTGTGAAGAGAACACAGAGACATTTCTCATGGATATTACAGTTGTAATTATAAATTACACACTACACTACAACCTCTGTCCCCTATCTGTCAGTCAGGCCAGTAATGCAACAGGAAGCTTAGTTGAATCCGAGAGAGAACGAGGATTGAATGGATTGGATGGACGATGGATTGAAACCATGCCTGCCTCTGTCCTATAACTACCTATGGTTCTTTGTCTTAATAGGCTGACTGGCAGAGAGAAGAGGGTGGGAGGGTTTGACCTGATGTGGAACGACGGGCCGGTGTACAGAGAGGACGTCAACATGGAAGCACTGGGCTGTTCCAGTTTGACTGTCAACACTCACTTAGGTAACCCAACTGCTGCTAATGCTGTGAATAAAAAGAACCTGTGGGACAACTTGGAAGAAAACCATAGCTGTAAAAGATATGAATTACCATCTTGGAAATTTGCAGTGTGTTGCATTTACACCTCTATGTTCCCCAATGTACTACAGTATGTAATAAGGATGCAAAATATTTGTAGGCAGTGGTTTCTACAATTTGCTGACCATTTAATGGTGATACTACAAACATACTACACATCTCAGTGGTTGTTCTGTCTTCCAGGATGTGTGAATGACAGGAAGAAGCAGCTCCGGCAGTTTCTGAAGCCGTTTCCTGGCCAGAAGAAGATGTGATTCTTACAGTTGCAATCAAGTGATGCAAGTGTTCATTACAATTTATTGTAGCATATGTACAATGTTATATTTAACCATTATTCAACAGCATTGTGTTCACCTGAGCTACTATTTCTGAATGATAAACTGTTCAATCCCAAATGAGTGCAAAACATATTTATTTCTATGGCCTTACAAATAATCGCATTCAACATTGAGAAAATACATACTATTATCTTTTTGCGTGCTTGTCAACATACTATACACAATTATAGTAAGACCACAGCCCCTGCCCTATTCTATGGCTTTGATGCTTTAAGTTTACATGAATGACTTGAGGAAATGCAGTCTGCATACACATCATTTAAATCATTGTAGTGTTCCCATGAATCCTGTGCGCATGTTAAATTACAAGAAATTAAGATATTCCAATGTAAACACAATATTACAGACACTATTCAAGTATGCAGTCAAATACTAAGGTAAATATGTAAGACAATTTCCTCATTACAACTGCTGGTGCACTGTAGATGTTTTTAAATCAGGATTGAACAATGATGCAGCACAATAGACAAAGAAAATATACATTCAGCTATTTTGCTTAGTTTTTTCCTCTTGCATATGGAAATGTAAACATAATGAATTAAAGTCCAACACAAGAACACCCATCATAAATAGAAGTTGTATACAAAATTTGGAAAAATATGCATTTACATTCGTAGCAAACATTACAACATTCTTTCTTGAACGAAGGAAAGAGCCCCGCTCTAGACAAAATATAATTTTGTCAACGAATACAATTCAACTCAACTCCATCGAAACATGGAAAGCCCTTAAAAGCAAAAAACTAAACCAAACCAAGTACATCTAGAAAAGAAAATGCATTACAATACAAGACCATTAATCGCACCTTTTTTTGTTCTGCAAGTGATAATCGAACACATCTTGAACATGAAGCACCAAAGAAGACGTCTCTTCAGAGGTCAAAGAGAAAAGCTACAACCAAAGTAAATACTAAGAACATTCAAGAACGAATACATTCCAACATCAAAAACACCCCCACTATTTTGTGAAATCTTACTTAATGATAAAAATGTAATGATCAACTTCACTAAGGATTACTTAGATTCTTACTTGAGTTGTGTTGTCAAAAGATAATGCTTATTTCATACCTATTTGAAGATTAATAGCATACCGACAAGTGACAAAAGACTACACAGTGCAAAGAAGTTCTGTTTGCACAGAAGCCATCCTATGATTCCTATTATAGTTGTGTAAAGGATCACAATGAGTCTTCAAGAGTTGAAATTATGTTGTTACAGTGCAGCATTACAACTCTAGAAGTGCTTGACATTTTTACTATAATTCTGTTCTAAAGAGCCTTACTATGATTTACAGTATGATAGCCACTTTATCTCTACCATAATGGTTTATTACTTTATGTTGCCCATTTTAAGGCTGCAAACAACTGACTGACTTTAGACTGCTGTGCAACAGTTATAACAAGTTAGTAGTAATACACTGATTACACATATCAAGCATACATTTGAAGCTCCTCTATCTAACTAAAGCACTGTGAGCGAACAGATGTTTATTTTGCAAGAAAGTGAACATTTTTTGCTTTGCCGTTCTGCTTGGTGCCCAGTGTTGCTTTGGAGAGAGAAGATGGCTCTTTAGCAGCTCTTTTTGTGCTGGTTTTAGAAGCCTGACCTCCCTCTGCCCTTTGCCAGTCCTTTTCTGCCCTCTTGACGGTGTTGACCTCTCGCTTACTTCCAGAGCAAACACGTTTTTCCACGCTAGCGGCTTTGGCACCAGCAGAATCCTTTTTCACATCTGTCTCAGAGTTAGCTCTGACACGGCTTTTCCTCACCTGACTTTTGATGTTAGCAGTAGCAGATGACTCCTGGGAAGGCTTGCGTACATTTCCCACCGCCTGCATGTGTTTAAGGTGACTTCTTCCTGCTGAAGGACTAACAGGGGTTTGGGCTCCACTTCCTCCTGTGGCCCTGCCCTCTGAGGAGTTGGCCCGGCTCTCGCTGCTACTTCTCTTGGCCGCTGCCCCAGGCCTGGTTTTCTGCTCAAGCAGAGGGCTGAGTCGTGAGTGCCGCTGGTAGGCGTAGGCCGAGCAACTCCCATTGCACAGTGGGTAGCGGATGTGACAGTGGGGACACACTGGGAAGCGGGAGTGCTGGGGCTGGGCAGAAGCAGGTGACGGGGGGTTATTAGCATGAGCAAAGGGAAAGGCTCGCTGGCTGTGCCTGACACCTTTTGGAGAGTTGAGCCGAGTGGGGGGAGCTGTGTGGGGCCTGGGTGGATGGGGGGTTGTAGCAGAGGGGAAACCTAGCGGCCTTGGACGGCTACCAGGGGGGCGGCTACTCTCTACCTGTACCGTCTGGATCTGAAGCCATTCGAGCTGCAGCAGCCTCTCTAAGTACTTTTCTAGTGGCCCCACAGGCTTGGGCCTAGGAGCCCCCCGGCCATCTGTGTGGAGGAACACAGCAAGCTGACGCAAGCTCCAGTTGTTAAACGGAGGGGGTAGGAAGTCAGGGTAGCTGTAGGAGGGCTTCTCGCTCTCGTCTCCATCGCTCACTGCCCCCCGGGGTCCAGGGAAGTCCGGTGGAAAGTCATTGGTGTTGATGACCTCGGCCCGGAGATTGAGGTGAGGGGGAGTGCAGGGGGTACATGGGGAAGGAAGAATAGGCAACCTCTCAGAGTCTGATAGGTCACTGGCACTGTCAGTATCATCTTCTCTCTGGTTGTAGTGCTGGTGAAGTAGCTCTGTGGTGTGGACTGGTGGTGACTGTGTTAGAGGTAATCGTGACACTTGGCGCAGCCCAGCTATTGGAGAGAGTGGCAGGGAGAGGGCCCGGCGGTTACTTCCCATTCCACCCCGGTTGGGGTCTAGCTCATTGCATGGTGAGATTTGCTGCGGCTCTCTTTTTTCCTCTTTCCTCTGTGTGGACAAGTGTTTACGGAGTTTAGGTTTCAATGATGCTCCTTCTTCTTGAGGACTGAAGGAAGAGAGATGTATAATAATCAGATTTGAGGAGTTTCAACAACAGTAAATCACATTGTAATTCAAACCACTTTCAACATATACCTGGATAATTTGCTTGTATTTCGTGTGGTGCCCGATTTTACTCTCCCCCCTTTGGCTTGAGTACCCTGTAAACAATCATTTGCAATAATATTAAATGCGGATCCTTGAGAAGAATAGACCCAACATAACATGATATTACAGTCGATGTCTGCAAAGTCATTTACTCACCCTAGTCTGGACTGTTGACACCGTGTCCTTATCCTGACCTGGCCCTGGGAGGCCATGTTTCAGCTGGGCTCCTGTTTTCTTCACCTTGCTACATTTCTTGACACTAAAGGAAACATAAATGTTGGTTGTTAACCTCTTGTCTCTGTAGATCCAAAGTCAAAATAAAGATCATGAATAAATGAGTAGTATACCTGGTGGTCACTGGTCCGGTATTTTCAGCGTTTTTAACGCGAATCTTCTCTTTAGAAACGACACGTTTTAGTGTCGTAGATGCTGTGCTCTCCTGTATGATGGGACCCATATGTAGTTGCAGGGTGGCAGGGCTGTTTTCAGTCCCGTACAAATAAACACTGCTCTAGCTAAAGAACCCAACCCACATCTCGAACGACAAACACTATTCTTAGCATATTAAATACGTCCATTTTCACCAAAGTGCTGCAGTGCATCGTGCGCAGATGTCGATCTCCTACTTCTTCACGTATAAGCCCTGTTCGCTCTGGTGGTGTTTTTTTTTGCCGTCGAGTCGTGTCGTGTCAATCGCAAATGAAAATATTTTCAATGAAATGGCGAATTCAAACGTGTCTTTTTTTCGACTGTCATCCTCCCTCGGCATAAAAGATGCACAGTGTTAGTGTGTAGCAGGATGCTTTTGTTTGATGACACGGACGTCCCTGTCTCTGTCAAATGGGTTTGTTTACCTGCTGATGACTGGCTCCCTGGCTGCCAGCCTCCGAGCACAAGAGCAGCAGCAGAGGTGGATTATGGGAGTTGTAGTGCAGCTGTGAGATGTATTACACTCGAAAAGTCAAAATAGAGACGTTTTTTAATACGGTGCATTTGCAGACTACACTCACACTGTATCGCTGTGTGGGAACTTCTGGGAAGAGTTCACTTCGTGTTTGGAAAAAGAACAATAACCCAAATAAACTAAACTGTGACTGAATTAAATTACTCAATTTCCCATCAACTCCATGGGCATTCTGGTCCGTGGCCGTGTAGTAGGTTGGGACGTTGGGTGGTACCTGCGCGCACATTTGCTGATCTCTAAACAACAGTGTTGGACTGTGTTGAGTTCCCGTTAGCGTGAATATGTTTTTTATATCGGATATATGTGCGGAGAGAGATTCAAGGCAGCCCCAGCTGTGACACTGTGAAACTCTGTAAATGGAGGATCGAGCTTCGGCTTCAGCAGCCTGCAAAATATTTGAAAATAACGGCATATCCTTCGATGGTGAGGTGTTGGAGTGTTCATTAATACCGTACACGAATAAAGCCATTTATTCCACATATTATGTTGGCAGATAAATGTATGTAAACGTGCAGTACTGTACACTGTAGTCAGTGTAGAAAAGTGTAACCCCTGCGTATGTACACACACTATGTTTGTTCCATAGTTCCATGTTTAAAGTAATTGAGTGATAAGGTTATTGTGTGTGAACTTGTCAACTGTTCAACTTTATCATAATGTTGTGACGAAATTACTATTAATTCCATCTGTTTTGAGCTGTTTGTTCACTGTGAATTGTTACTGATGACGCATATACTTTCTTTGTATAGGTTAATGGTACCCACCTATCACTGAGAATGGATAGAGGAGGAGGGTGGTGTATTGGAGAGGACAGGATTCCTTCAACTTCTTCTAGTAAATCATCTGGCCACCAGTCATTTAGCTCCTACAATGCCTCAAGGTCCATAAGCATAAATCTGACAGAAATAATTAAGAATACCGAGCAGGATGCAGTCAGGAAAACAGTGTTGATTCGTCCACCAACCCCCAGGGAGGACAGGATCTCTCCTCTGAAGGAAGTGCAGTCCCGTCAATTTCTCTATTGTGAACCCACGCCGAAACCCATCATTCGAAGGCGATCACGCTCTCTTCCCACAACACTTCCCTCCACCACAGAGAGGAAGAAGAATTCCAGAGTCGGCGTGCGTTTCATAGACTCCCTGGGGCTCGACCTGGAAAACATCAGGGTTTTCAGAACTGGAGAGGACCCATATGTGCCACAACATGTCAGCCTTAGATTGCTGATGGGAGCAGAATTGGCAGACAAAAGGTGCTTGGAGATATCCTTGCCATACCTGAAGCCAGTCTTTGCCGAGCAGCCCGGTGACCAGCCAGAGTTTCTGAACCGTCTCCACCAACAGAAAGTGTGTATGGAGAGAGTCTTGTGCTATGAACTGGGCATCATTGGTATTACTCAGGTCCTCAATCTGGGCTATGAGAAGGAGGTCATTGTTCGCTACTCATTCACAGAGTGGAAGAGCTGCACTGAAACTAAAGCATCCTGGTCAAGCACCACCACCAAGCCCTGGGACGAAAGAGGAGGCCAGCTGGTCAGCTGTGACAGTTTTCGTTTTCACCTTCCTGTCCCACCGTTCCTGCTGCAGCCGGGAGCAATGTTAGAGTTTGCAATCCAATACATAGTACATGGAACTGAATACTGGGACAACAATGATGGAGAGAACTATAAATTACTTTGTCATAGCTACAAGTTGGCTGTGCCCAAGGAATGTGGGGCCAGCATGGTGCATTTCATTTAGGATGTAATGAAGATTTAAAATTATGCTAATGGTAAAAATGGCACAGGTCTTTTGACAAACATTAGTTCAAATTATGGTTTTGTTAGTTATCCTATACCTTTGTAATTTACTGTTAATAGGCTTAATTCCACTGATATAGTGGAGGACTTGCATAGACACAGGGTACACTGATAATACTAAATGGAGTTATAATAGCCAAATCACTGCAATAGAAATAGTGCCAGTGCACTAATATTTGACTGTAACTTTAGTGACCTTTGTCACCAGAATACACAAATTCTATTTTTATAGAAAACATTATTGCACCTTATTGTAGTGGTATTTAATGAAAAGTATTTAGTATGTTGTGTGTAGCACTACTGAACAATGCACATTCTTCCCCAGTTTAGGACTATATCTAGTCCTACTTTAACATTAACTCTGAATACTGGACCCTGAAGCCAACCCTGCAGAAGTCTCAAGATGAGTGTGCTACACCAGACTGCGTGCAGTATTTAACATCAGCAAGAATCTGTGATGGAATGCTAAGGGCGAGCCAGAAAATAGAAGCCAGGAGAATGAGACTAGTAGGACACTGCCAAAGACACCAAGAGCTTCCAGCCAGCAAACTAGTGCTGTGGGAACCAACACATGGGCACCGGTCACGAGGACGTCCCACATTAACATATGTGGATTTACTCAAGAACGACGCAGGAGCGCAAAGCTGGAGCTGGCCAGATGTATGGAGAAGCGGGATGACTGGAAGTGACAATGGAGGGCTTGTCTGAGGACGACTTGGAGAGAGTGAGAGAGAGAGACTTTTCTAAGCGGATTGATGAAGTACAGTATAGTTCCAAGGGGAACTTTATTAAGCCAAACATCCAAACTATGCAATATACATTTTATGTTGTTGTTGTTGTTGTTGTTTTTTAACTTGGCATAATAATTCAAAATGAACAATGTTTCTTAGATTAAAGCACACTAATTGATAATATCTTATGATATGTATTGTTTTCTTGCTTGGTGAATTGTGCCTGACGAATATTAAGCTCTATGTTGCCAAGACAACACATTATTATAATGATGGGTGGGTTGAAGTGGTCTCTGTCTTTCCAGTTTGAGCTAGACCATCATAATACCGGTATATAAAGCTATTTAATACTTAAATACTTTTTTAATCACTTACGCTACCTTTAAGGTTATTATTACTACTTCTATTATATTATTATTAATAGTTAGAGTCTGGAGAGACAGGGATATTTATAGCAATGATTAAAGTTAGACCACTATCAGAATACTGGTATATAGAGCTATTTAACACGTAAATACTAATAACCTTTAAGGTTATTATCACTCCCATAGCTCTTCCAAAAACGAGTCAGTGTTCTGTGCCTTGGCCATGGACACAGCAACACACAACTTGGAACTTCTGCATCAGGTGTGCAACCATGTCTTCTGGCTACCTGACCCCAGAGTGCCCTATAAAGGGTTCCGCATTGATCAATCAATGGCATTTCCGACCAAACTTAGACAGGCATTGAAACTACCCCATGTGAGCAATAAATAACTTCAATTATTCTATTATTAATTGTTATTATTTTACATCGACATCATCGTCAGTCCAAGTCTCGTTGAATATAAATTCTAAGGAAAAGAGGGCGCTGTCTCCCCTTTATCTGCCGATGGGTTCTCACATTGGTCCAAGAGAGGAACTCGCGCGCTTCCTCATGCGCATGCGTCACATGTCAATGTTGAGTTGTGGCGTTGACATCAATTCTCTAACGAACCAATATCATATGTAGAATGACTACATTACTAATTTGTCATAACACAATGTTACTCCTAAACATCGTCATTTAACGCGTTAACCGTCAAAGTTTAATTGAACTATAGGCCTACGTGACAGAAGCTGTGTCTGAATCTGAACAGTGAACACGCACAGGTTGGTAAAATAGGCCTATATTTGTCAATTTACATACCGGTACATCGGTGTTGCACGACAAAAATAGCAGAGCGTTAGTTGTGATCTTGTAGATCAGCCATTTTTGGGCGTGCTACACCGTCGCACGGCGAAGTAAGTGTATGAATTAACAACAATCACACCTACAGTAAGTACCAACTGAACCCAATCAATGTGAGAGTTAGCGATTTAACGCTATAACGCATTCATATATCAGTTAACTGCGATTAGTGTTAAAACTTCAGTTACTTTATTTTCATCGACAAAAAAAAATGTCGAATGTCGATGGTGTGCGGCGCGCGTTACGTTATGAATGAAAGTTATGAAACAACAGCATCCAGATATCGAGGACAACTTAAGCTAGCTACACTCGAGTTTCGACTATTAACGCTAACAAAAACAATCTCTGCTATCCTATAGCCTTCATCTGTTTCTGATATTGAATAAACACTACAGACAGACTCCAGAGCCTGGAGGAAGACAGTGCATTTCGAAAGGAATCATTCTCAGAGGGAGACATGCCATCCAGTCAAGACCAACGGGTATGGAATTTGGAGAACGCATAATTGCTCACAGAGCCCTCACATAACTTGGCAACTAACAAACCTCCCAAACATCTTTATTGTAAATTAACGTCAAGGTGCCTTGATAATGATACATCTTTTTCATGTGTGAAGCTGGAGAAGCTGATTGATCGAGTATCGAAGAGCAATGATTACCAAGACTTGCATGCCTTCTTGCAAGAGGATATTGACGAAGGAACCACATTCAAATGCTCCAAACAGTTCTTCACCAAATTGGACAAACTTGTCAATAAGGTTAGATTTGCCTCTGCAAATTAATTGATATGCCTTTGTTCTATATTCTTTTTTTGGGGAAAAGTCTTATCATTATTATTAAATATATTATAGGCTTTAGATGAGAAGGACACCAAGAATACCAGTTTGGCCCTTAGTATCCTATCCAAATGTGGAAAGAACTTGTCCCCACCTGGAGGCCAAGGGTTGTCAGGCATGGTGGATCAGAACCTGGTCAAAAAGATAAGTATTTCACCACAAGCAACAGCTGTAAACATTACCTTAATGTATAGCATACACAGTGCATTGCATACATATTTGTATGGAGTATGTACTTTGCAAGCTGTTGGTATAATTGTGTTTTTGTGTTGTGCACATGGGGCAGTGGTTTGAAAGATGTAGGGACCTCTGGATCCAGGGAGGCCCAACGAGGGATGGGATGCTGTTAAACGTCGCTGAGGACTTCTTTGATTCATTGATGGTGAGTTAAAGCATTGGACTAAAGTGCAATATTGTAGGATGAGAAACACTTGAGAACATACTGTGACACTGCACTCTGTTTTCAGTGAAGTAACAGTTCCTCCTTTGCAGGTTGTCCACGAGGCAAGCAAACAGGGTATGGTTGAATTCTTATAGTATCAGATATTTTAATTGTGTTTCTTCCTCTTATATTACGTGATTGGTTCAAATGAGTACATATAAAACACACAATCTGACATTATGCTTCCTTGTAATATGCATACAGTATATGTTTAGTGCATGTCTTATTACTCTAGTCTGGCCTAATGGATGTGGAAAAACTTGTTTAGTGCTCTGATTGGTTCCATCCAGCTCTAGGATAGCAAATTATTTAGTGAAATCCAAGCCAAAGAGTCTTGATACCAACAGAGGAAATGAATGTGCTTATTTTTCAACTGCCAGACTCCAGTGTCTTTATTTTAAGCCAGCTGCAGTTGGATTTAGTTGGTGAGCCCTGAAAAGTTTGTGTATCATTGCACACGGTTTTGAATGCACTTTTTACATATTATTTGATCTCATAAAGTGTACTGTAGGCAACAAATACAATATCAGACAAGATACATTACTTACAACTAGCTGAAACCTGAATTTCATCTATTTATATGATGTGTTGATGTCAGTACTATGTACAATGTCAGTACTATGTTGATGTCAGTACTATGTACAGCATTGAGTAGTGTCTTTTGCCACAGGAACATATGAAATTACCCAGTCCCTTCTGTGTCCCATTGGCCAGTTGGTTACAGACCCCAGAATCTACATCCTCATCCAGAAAGAGGTGCTGTCTAACAATAACCTATAGAATATTTACTTTGTATGGCATAAGGTTACATTATGATTAAATTGCTAACATTGTCCACATAGGCTACTCGCAAGCTCAATATAATTTTGGGCAGAATTCCAGAGGAACTGAAGAATGAAAACAACATCTTGTCATCTCAGGAGGCCTCAGACATGATGTATGTAATGGAAATGTGTTTATTAGACAGTTGTTGATAGATATTTGTGGACACATGATTCATCATTTGTCAGAATTATTTGTATGATTACACTTTTCTACTTCCTTATTCCAACTCATAACATCCACAGGGTCAAGCTGGCTGGACACGTATTGGATTGTGGGGGTAAGTATTTTCTTTGACAAAAATCTGTTCGAATGAGCAGTGTGCACACTGTCGTGTCATGTCATAAATTGTAGGGAAGCATACATATTGCTACTGCCGCATGTATTCTCAAAATGCAATGTGGGACGGTGCACGTGCACAAGCGCACGTGTGGCTCATCTCAAACTGTTTGGAGGAAAATACCTTAATTTAAGACTAATACTTATCAACGTGTTGAAATAAACCCACCTGTCTGTGTCAGATTATGACTTGCAGATAGCACTGATGGAGGCACTGATCAGAATGACCTCTCCTGGTCAGAGGAGGGAGCTGGCTGGCCAATGGTTAAAT
>OOFJ01139954.1:3661-21253 GCA_900323375.1 Benthosema glaciale
TTCGAAATCCACCCCCTTCGAGCGAACAAACATTTTTCGAATCACGGCGACTTATTCGCATTTCCGAGGTGTTTCCATTCAACATTCAATTCGCAAGAGGCGTTTTTCGCAAAAACTGGGCTGGATGGAAACATACCTACTGAGCAGGCAGAAAACATCCTGGCCACGTGGTTCATAGACGTCTTGCATTGCCAATGCATTCCACAACCTTCTGGTGTCCCTATTCGCCTTTGTCTATGTAGAGCTGCATTTTGAACTGGCCCGATGAAGTATGAAGTCATAACTCTGTCTTACTCTATGGCTCTGTTGCCAGCCAAGTCTACCGTCTTTAATGTTTGTTTAGGGCAGTTTTGGTGTAATTCTTTCCAGCCAAGTCTATGGACTTTTAATGTGTGTTGAGGGCAGTAAACGACATCATCTGGCTGATATAAATATATCAGCCAGATATAAATACATCTTGTAATAAATGTATTTCATTTTTCATGTACATGAGAACATCAACATGCCCTCCAAAATCTGGACGCCCCTCACTTCACACAAGTGTGATTATTATTTGTTTACATAGTGATTAATTTCAATTCCGTTAGCATGCACTCTTCTCAACTCCTTAAACCGAACTTGATGCAGATTTCCCCCGAAAATAATAAATGTAGAATAAACAGGTTGTTATTTGAAAAGTTCATGTAGAATATAATAGAATATCAACAAGAGTGATGAAGTCCTGCTGACTTACAAGTAATGCAAGTCATCAGACAGATATGGTTGTATATGAACTGTGTATAGATAGTTATCTATTTACTATTGTACTGTGTAGATAGTAGATACCATGCAATCCATGGACTTCAGAATGATTCCACATTGGCAAATGCATCAGCGACACCCACGACCACGAGGATTGATTAGTTCCTCGTCCATGTTTGACACAGAAACGCACAGTGCTGTTATGGATGGACGCATCCGTTCTATACTTTTCTGGATCACACTCCCCCCCCCAAAAATACAAAAAGATGCATTTAAATGTTGAATCCATTTTGGAGACAGATAGGGTGGAGTGACGCCAGGCCTGAGGCCACGGTGTTAAATATTCTCTTTGTCAAGTACCATTCCAATCCGTTGTGTGAATCTCCTTAAAACCTGAATAAATCACAAGCCGTGTGCCGCAGGGGTTTTGTGAGATACATTTGTTGTCCATGACAGATGACTACAGCACATCAAAAACAAACCTACACACTGTGTGAGCTTCCTTGTTCTAACTGTGAATATGTCCATGTTTACAGGGACCTCCAGGTCCAGCTGGTCTTCAGGGCCCTCTCGGAGCTCCCGGTCCAGCTGTGAGTATATATACCCCCTGCTGGGATGGTAGTTTTTAGACTGAGTCTTCATTTACCAATGAAAGTGTAAAAATGTGAAAGAACATAAGATATTTTATGTTTCATGATTATAATTTTTTTCACTTTGAATACATGTTTTTTATATTTGAGTACCGATATATAGACTACATTTTAGACATTACAGCACCTGTGAAAGAGCACAATGGAGAAGAACAGAATTCGTATTTATTATGCACATTAACATCGTGAGTGTTACTTTAACTCTGTGAGTGTCAGTCCCTTTGTAACAATAAGTAGAGACAAGGAGGATCTACAACCTGAACACATTGTGAATATGTTTCAATAATTGCATTGTTGGTGATAGACCACACTGTAAGAGCACTGACTAATAGTGACTATATTTTGAAAGGCGCTTTATAAATATAATTTACTTGCTTAATGCTTAACACTAGAACAGAGAGAACAGAGTTACATCCATACAACCCAATAGTGCACATAGCATCTCCGTCCTTCCCTCCCTCCCTCACTCACTCACTCACGCTTCAGGATAAGTCATGTGCTGTTAAAGAGGGTGACGCCCCTAGGCATTATGGCCTCAACATCCATTCATTCTGCAGCGCCACAGTATGAAATGGGCTTCGATGGGCCTGGTGTGACATCCATTACACACACCAGCTGAAGAACACATGACTTCATGTTGTGTTGTGCTGTAATGTAATGTCAATGTGCAGTCTAATGATAATCATTCATACCGTCACTCACAACTGCATTTGAGTTCCGTTAGAGGTACTTGTATACTGTATAGTATTTGCATACTGGAAATACCGGACATTACAAAACCATTAATTCTTAACATGTAATGCGTAACCGGCCACCTGGCAAGCTACAAAAACTAAATTGAGATGTTTAGATTTATAATTTACGTGCAGAGATAAACTGATGTGTCTCCAGGACCACTGTCTCTCCCGCAGCGTTTATTAATAAACCAGCAAGCCAGTTTAAAAATATTTCTCCTCAATCCTGCCAGCTCCCAGACACAGAGCAGTAGTCTCTCGACTATACTGGGGGCTGACTAAAACTGTCCCTGTTTGGCAAGATCTCCTGGTGCTCTTTCAAGTGCTGACACGCGTTTGAACTGAAAACTCCCCCAGTATGTCAACTCTTCATTCTATGGCTCTCCTCTCCATTCTGTGGCTCTGCTCTCCTCCCCTCCCCCCTGTCATCCTTTAGTCGTGTGCACCTCTGTTGTTGTGAGGAACACCAGATACACACAGTCAGCAAAATTCCCATCCTATCACCCCTCCCCTCCCACGATACGTTCCCTGTAGCATACTCGTTCCGCGAATGCCATGTTTTTTTGACCCATGGATTGTGACATGTTACACAAAAACAAACATGAGACGAAACGATTCTCAACCTGTGGGCCGGGGCCGTGATGATATTACAAGTGGGCCACCAAACAATTGGCAAAACAAAGATTATTTATATTTGTAATATACTGTAAGTCAAAGAGTAAGACAATTAACATTAAAACAGTTTTCAATGTGATACCGATAGATTAGGAACACAAAAGTATAATATGTTAGTTTGATCTATCCAGGTCAGAATTGGGCCATCCAATCTGACCATGTGAGTGGTCAGCGTCGTCCCTTGTTGGCCCTGACCCAGATATACTTCTGTGCATACGGTATATAGGCATGTGATTTCATGCCCACAGCTACCTATACAGTAGCCTGGCTAATAACACGCTGTTGTGGCATATTAGTCTGGGAAAGCTGTGTATCCATCAATGCCCCGGGGGGCATTGAACTACTGTACCAAAGCCTGCCCATATTTGCATACTGTGTCCCGATTGGCCAAACTTTCTACTCCAAGTTCTCTGGAGTAGGAAGTGGGCACAAGTACAATATTGAGCTTTCCCAGACCGTAATCTGCCTGCAGGCTTTTTTTCCCCTTTTTCTGCCAACGGCTGATTCGCGTCTGGCTTTTAGCCAGGCTAACCTATACAGTGCATTTAGCTGCAGTGGACCATCAGGTGTGTTTCCGTTAGATGACCTTTGACCTCTCTCACAGGGCAGTGATGGTGAGTCGGGACCCAGAGGTCAGCAGGGTATGTTTGGCCAGAAGGGAGACGAGGGCTCGCGAGGTTTCCCCGGCCTGCCAGGACCCATCGGACTGCAGGTAAGATGCTAGTGCAGTGTGTCCACCTACGCACGCACGCACTCACCCACACACACTGTACAGTCCAAACATTGTTTATTTCACTTCTGTTTACGAGCATTTTCACTAACACAAGACCCTATATTCGTCAATGGCTGTCGTTGCGTTAATCAACCTACGAAATGTCACACACACTTGCATGTGCGTGTGCGGTGCGCACTCTTTATCTATTTCTGTGTTTCCCCACGCTCTGCAATCGGATCACGTTAAACAAAGCCGTACTGTTGCTTCCGGACCGTCAAAGCCCCCCCTTTCATCTGTTCCTCCCAAGATTCCATCTCTACTTCATCATTTACATTAAAGAGCATAACTCACTCAGGCAGCATGATATTATATTCGGATTTTGTGAATAATGCTCAGTTTGCATCGCCCCGGGGTGTATAATGTTAATAATATGTACCAATCCCCCCCTCCCCACCAGCTGCTCGCCCCCTAGCACAGACTGGTAAAAAAAAATCTATCCAAATCGAATGCTTGCGCTTTTGCGTGTTGGCATTTTGCCACAGTGTTAATGGTAGTAGGAAACCCACCATTGGTCTCATCATGACGATGCAGTGAATAGTGTTGCCAACTCGGGTGACAGAAGTAAGCTAACCCACCTGAAAAAAAGCCACAAACAAGGCAACTCTTGCGAGAGAAATAAGGTGAATCTCCCCTCGAAAAATAAGCCAAAACAAGCCCAATAACATATAATCAAATGAACCTAATCAAAATGAACACAAAATAAATGTTTGTGTTTACAGCTTTTGTCTTCAATGTTTGTGTTTATACAATGTTTGTGTTTACACAAACACTCAAAGCTGGACATAGGCCAGGGGGCCTAGCTATTTGATGCATATATCATTATAAATACTATATATGTGTATAATATCTTATGTTTTGCTAATTTATTATAACATGAACACACATATTTTAGCCACCAGACCGATTGTCACTCAACTGATGCACACTACTGAACCTATGGGGAATTATATACTGTACTGTACAAAAAGAATATTACAGCATATATCAAATAAATGTTGTCGTGTTAGATTTTCAAAACAAGCCACCGCATTTTTAAAACAAGCCCCAACAAACCCCTGACACTTCCCTTTTTTTCCCACAACTCTGGGGAAAAATAAGCATAAGACTTGGCAACCCTGGCAGAGACCCTGGATAAGAGACAAGTAAAGCTGCTGTGATATCCGGTGTCAGGGTTGTGTTGTCGTACTTTTTTTATCATCATTTATTTATAGCCCCGCAAGCGGCGTAATTATGAACTCGCTTCTCGGCATATCCCTCCAAGACGCAGGTCTTCCTGTAGGCGTTTGATCGCCGCAGGGGGCCAAAACAGTGCTGCTGCCAGGAGTGATGCCACTGGGCACGAGTGTACTGTAACTCTCCTCTCCTCTCCACTCCCCCACCACCAACCACTGTAACTC
The DNA here is from genome assembly GCA_900323375.1 of Benthosema glaciale. NCBI lineage: Eukaryota > Metazoa > Chordata > Actinopteri > Myctophiformes > Myctophidae > Benthosema > Benthosema glaciale. Next base: position 8,634 of record OOFJ01139954.1, read on the forward strand.
TCCTCTCCTCTCCACTCCCCCACCACCACCAACCACCGAGTCCACCGGGATTCCTAATGAGGCTTTTGCCGAAAGTCTCGACGATAACCGGTCGGCGCAGCCAAGTTCCGGTAGTTTGTTCAAAGAAAAAAAAATCCACTCACTCACACACTCACTGCCTTCAACCCGTTACAGACCTGAGGCCAATGCCCTCTAAATCAGTAGTTCTCACACGTCACGATTTTTCTGAAATGTTCCTAAAAATAGCAGGTGTATAAGCTTGTACATCTGCTATTTTTTTTAATAGCCAACACGAAAATCTAAAACGACACCACCGGTGCTTTCCCGGTTTTAATTGGTTAATTACTTTACAAAATGTGCACATATTCACAAGAACACAATGAACGTGTGTTTAGGTGATGACCCTTTTTTTCAGATTTTGTTTTCTCCATTCTTCTAACCTTTATTTATTCTCAGAAGACATTTAGGTAGCCCTCATTATTTGTATCATAGTACAGTAGTTTTACAGTAGTAGTAGTATTCACATCAATGATGAAACAAAATAGACAGAAGCACCCATTCTTGCATTGTATTATTAATGTAACGCTGACACAGAGTCAGTTTACTGTCCCAGGCGTCCACTCCCCCGGCACCGTGCAGTCAGAGGAAAAGCTAAGCTGAGGACAAAGCTAATTTAAACAAAACAAGCTCAAATTGGAGAAACCTGCTTCGGTGGCAGTGAATACAGGAGCCGACGCCGCGCACTCTCGAAATGTCCTGCGGCCAATTTATTATCCGGCGACTCAGTGAGGATGAAATTAGACCTAAGCCCCCACCCCCCCAGTGGTCAATGAGGCCAGATAACGTTGTTATTAAGTGCAATTGACTTTTAATTGGGCATAATGCACTCCGTCCCCAGTCCTTTAATTATGTTTGGTCGAACCACCCTTCAATAGATGGCAGCGGCTCCCACGCGAGCTCAGCTCTTCGATGCAATTATCTGTGGCATTAATGATTTTTGACCGAGCAGAGCAGAGGAAGGAATTCAGCTCTGATTTGAAAGAGCCTCTTCCACCAGGTTGGACAGGGGGGTCTGTTTGCAGTGGTGGTGTATGGATGATGGGAGCGCTGAATTGCTCAGATTAAGAGGTCAAAGTATTGGACACATGGAGGAGGGTAAATATCAGATTTGATTGCAGCGGTGCGTCGTCAGAGCTCTGGGCTAGTGCGAGGAAGTGCCAAGGCATAAGCAAACATTTATCGATCCGCTCCGTTCTAATGCCTTTCATTTAAATGCCAGAGGAGTGGGCCGCTCAGAGGACGGTGTGTGTGCGCTCCCGTGCTTGTGTGTGCGTGCGTGCGTGCGTGCGTGCGTGCGTGCGTGCGTGTCTGGCGTGCATATGCGTTGTGAGTGTGTGCAAGCCTGCAGGTCTTTTTTAGATTATATGCATTATTGCATGTCTGCACATACATACATACATACATACACATACGTGCGTGAGTGTGTGTGTGTGTGTGTGCGTGCGTGCATGCGTGTGTAATGTATGTTAGAGCCCATGTTTCCTCAGATAGTGAATGTGATCTTTTCCTGTCTCTTCTTGTGTTCCGACAAGACAACATTACTTCAACACCGACCCCACAGAGCATGCCTCCTTCATCATTCACATGCATTCTGTACATTGATTTGATGGTCAATTTATTTTTTTCCCCCTCCAATACGACCAACACACGCTATTACGCGCCTGCCTCGCTCATTTTTTATTTATAAATTAGCCCCTCGCTCTCGCCCATCCTAGACGTACGGTAAATCACGGAAATGGCAAGAATTGCTCATATATAACCGCCGTGACTGATCTCCCTGTCGCTTTGGTTTCACAATAACTTATCATAACCGGTGTCTTACACACACCCTTTGATTAAACTCGCCCCGTAGAGCACGAGTAAACCCGACAAATTATAACCGCAATTATGCCGGTACACAATAAAGTAATAAACCACCAGAACGTGGGAGCCTTCTGATTGTATTATGTACAGTGCGTATATACGGTACATGCGGGTTGCATCAATTAATTCATAATCGGTCGTGTGGCGGCGACGTGTGCCGAAAACAGAAGATCTGCACGCTAGCATCACGTGGCATTGTTTGACGAGTTGTGAGCATATACAGTAGATCTGGTATTCTTGGTGCGTGATCGACACTTTTGTACAAATCAGTATTTTGGAAGAACACTGTATTTCCAGGCCCACACAACTGCATGCCCCGAAAAAGTGCACCAATTTACAATTTAGGCATTTTAGCAGACACTCTTAATCCAGAGCGATTTACAACAGTAAGCAAGAACAAAACATGGTAATACATCAAAGACATAAAAATAGTCACCATGAATCATAATGTAAGCTAATCTAACTTGATACTATGCGTAGGTATATACACTATAGAGTGCTGTTCTAAGTTACATAAGTTGAGCCTTTGCTTACGCCTGTAAGGTCGTCGGGGCTAGGGCAAGTGCTACGCCAAGTGCTACGGGCTAAGATGGAGTCTGAAGAGGTGGGTTTTTCAGACTACGGCGTTAGATCGGGAGTGCACCCTCCCTCCCTCACTGTGTTGCTCACCTTACCGGCGCCGACGTAGACGGATGGAGCCTCCACCTCTGTAATTTACATAGGCTGATTACACCTCGCCAACCACCTCCCCTTTAATTACAATAGGTGTTCGTTTTGAGTAATAGTGTGTTTAGCGCTGACAGGATCTCGCCCCATCCCGCAGTAATGGATTCTCTCCTCCGTGATGCGTTCCATACTTTAGGCCCCCCCACCCACACGAACCCCTCCACCCTCCATATTCTCTCCGCACGCGGCATCGTCAGTGGCCATTGTTACCGGGCGGTGGAAGTGTTATTTATGGCACAGCGGGTTCACCTCTAATGTGCAGTTTGATGTGTTGCCCGAGATTACCACTTTCTGTTGTTTGCTGAGTTCTAACGAGCTCTCTCTCTCTGTCTCTCTCTCTCTCTCTCTCCCGCCCTCTCCTCCTCCTCAGGGGCTGCCCGGCCCACCAGGCGAGAAGGGAGAGAACGGTGACGTTGGCCCCATGGTGAGTGGCAGTGTTGATTTTAAATTCGTAATTCCGTAATTCCGTAAAAAAAATAGCTGATCTATTATAGGTATTTTGGAAATTGCAGCTAGAGGCCAATAAGAGCTTACATTTTGTCTAATGTTGGATGCAGGTTTCAACAGCAGGAAGGTGTTTCTGAACTCCTCTGAGGATATTCAGACACATTATTTAGCTAGTATAATCTTCAAAGTCACTGACATGAGATGTTTGGATTCAAATAGCTCAGTCTTTGGCAGCCAGTTGAATTTCTCACCCTGCAGGTCTTTGGGTTCTTATAGAGCAGGTCATACCAGGCTAAAAGTAGATTATTAATATAGCCACAGGATTATATAGCCAATTTCTCTCAGAAAGAAATGTAATGCAGTCCGAAAAAGTTAATATTTAAAAAAAAAACGCTCTCACGCCTTTATGCTAAACATCATGACTTCTTCATTGACAGGGTCCTCCCGGCCCCCCAGGTCCCAGAGGCCCTCAGGGTTCCAGCGGAGCTGACGTAAGTGCTCGTTTGCATTGATATGCAACACAATCTTCTCCTTCCCGTACACTGTACATTGAAACTTTAGCGCATAATATGTAAGCATAATAATGTAGCCTACATGTACCACAATTGAAATAATAAAGGTTTATGTAGTACGACACTGTTTTTACATGTTGAATATATATGACTCATGTCGTACGACCACCTCGAGGTATTATGTACGCTCTGATTGTCTGACTCTACTGTCTGGGTTTCATACACAGGGTGCACAAGGACCCCCCGGTGGTGTTGGTTCTCCTGGAGGCAATGGAGAGAAGGTAAGAATACTGTACTGTACTGTACTGTACTGTACTGTACTGTACTGTACTGTACTGTACTGTACTGTACTGTACTGTACTGTACTGTACTGTACTGTAGCATGGGACTATCGACCCAGTGAAACATGGGGACAGTTGAAAGATGAAAATGGACTTTCCCTGGTTAGGTAGAAAATGGACTGTCCCTAGTGGAACATGTGCAGGAAAAGTACACCCTCTCAGAGGCATGGTCAGAAGCACATGCAGACTCAAAGCACATTTAATAATAACGCAATGCATTGCAGGAGTCATCACATGAAAATCCTTTTCACTTTATATATTAGGTAACCACAAAAGAAAACTCGCAACATGACTATTTTTATTAACTCCCGATCAGCTATAGCCACATTCTTTTTGACAATTTTCACCAACAACGACATGAAGAAACTAATAAATAGATAGAAATAGAGAACAATAGCCTCTGGGGGTATGGTGAGATTGAGAGTGTTCTCGCATTTTGGGTACAGTACAGACAAAGCTTGAAGGAATATCTTTATTGTCGGTTGCTAGGTACTGTATATAAATTGTGGTGTGTACTTATGTATTGACTTGTCTTGAATGTATGCATTGCCCCCAGCAAAACAATTTCCTTTGTGGATAATAAAAGGCATCTAATCTAATGTACAGGATAATATATCTATCTATACCACGTCTCTGTGTGCACGTCTGTTATCCACCTAACTCGAGAACCATTCGTTTGGCACGCGCGTTCCACACCACCACAGGGAGTGCAGTGCCCAGCCTTGAGTCAGATACACAGTTTTCCAGAACCACCACAAAATGCTCTGCCCAGGCTCTGGACAAGGCCCAAATTAGCCAATTGATCACACCTGATCACCCCTAGATCTCCATGTATGGAGCTGGCCGCCTGTTCTGACATCACAATGATGTTCTGACATCTGCATAGACTCCATATTTGGGCATGGCTGTCCGACAAATAACTCCATATCTAAACTGAAAGGTTGAATTTGCTTGTTGTTTCCTTCCAAATACCCATTATATGGGGAACAACAGTTCCAAGAATGAACACCGCCGTTCAGACAGAAGTATTGAACCAGCTTTGTGTGTGTGTGTGATAATAACTCATGCTCTCGCCGTGCATCCACAGGGAGAGAATGGCGAGCATGGCAACCCCGGACCACCTGGTGAGCCCGGATCCGCAGTAAGTGTGCCATTAAAACCATGATTTATACTTTGTTGTGCGATAACTGACTATCACTTAAGCATTAGAGCGGAGTTATGTGGCTTTGTAAGTAAGCATTGCCTCTCGCTGTCTGAACACACAGCAGACAGCCCTTTGAAAACAACTCAAGGAAAAGAAATAGAAGCTACAAACTCTCATACTTATAAACAAACTGCCTCGCAGAAAGCACACACACACACACGCACGCACACGCACGCACGCACGCACGCACGCACGCCATTCATTCTGAGTCATGTACGGCATTATCCCAACGGGGGCACTCATTTCCATGTGTGAATTATTCCTTTGTGTGTTATTGTGACTGTTTTACTAATCTGCCTTTGAATATCGCTGAGTGCGGCTAATTAAGCTGTGTTTATTATTTGTCACGGGGGGTGTTCAACCCCTGGCTGTTTTTCCAGCAGCTGTATGAAGGTGATGGGTAGCCCCCATGCTAACAGCCCGCAGGCTTTGCAGCAAGATAATTAGCTCAGCCCTATTTGGACACTTCTAATGTGGACGTGTCATTAGTCTAAAAACTACTATACTGTACCGAGCTCGCCTCGAGCATTAGAGTTGTAATGTTCTCCGGGCTGAATTCACAGTCAAACAAAAAAAATCATACCTAACCATACCATCGTGCATTGTTTTGTTTTGCGTCACTCGGTGATGATTTATTATACTGGGTTGTGTGTCGTGTCGTGTACGAAAGGTAGCCAATCTTACAATCTTACAATGCGTGCTGTGCGTTGTGAGCTTGTACAAAATCATCTATTTTTGGTATGTAACTAAGAATAATCAGGCTTTATGATGATGTTATATGTCATATCCTGCGGCTTGTTTCCACATTACATGTTTGAAATCTGTCACAACACAGCTGGGTGCAATAGAATACCACGCCATCGCTATGATAATGATGATCTATCGTCTTTTGCTTGGCGATTTGAATAGTATGTACAAATTGCAATGTGTTACATTTCCATACAAATCAGAAATTTCCCAAAGCAGAAAAACTAAGCTCTGATTCACACCGACAGCTGTGTCATTGATCTAAACAGTAGTTGATGCTGACAGGCAGCCAAGGCCATAGAAGTTCATGTTAGCATGCTATAGTATAGTGCATGTGGCAGTAGTCCTCGCCCCTCACAACTCCCCCCCATGCCTGAGCCTATTAAGGTCGCATCGACAGGGCCGGCTGCCGCTGTGCATCAATTTCCTAATGACATATACACTGTGTCCCACGGAAGTGTGCAGTGCCGTCAGTGGGGAAAGGTGCTGCATGTGCCGCGATCGACCACAAAACAGCGGCTCGGGAGTGGCCAGTTCGATCCCCTGATCTCCTGGCTTCAATCGAAGTGTCCTTGAGCAAGACGTTGAACCGCTAACTGCTCCCGATGAGGGTTGCTGCCATGCATGGTTGCCTCCACCGGTCGGTGTGTGAATATGTGTTTGAATGGATGAATGTAAAAATAGGCTTTGGTTAAAGGCACTGCAGAAATGCAGACCGTTTACAAAAATAGTTCTTGCTGTAATGGGCTGACTAATGATCTCTCTTAAGCACTTGGCTTGTGATTATACGTGCCTGCTGCTGCGAGGCATGGCCTCAGAGCACAGATGAGAATAAAAAATACAGGACAAAACAAGAAGCATCGCTAACAAGCTCCCTGGTTGCCACGAGAGTTGGCAATATCGCACAGTTAGCTCTGATTTATGGGATCAACACAGTTGGAACACGTCTTAGAGAGACCGATCGTATTGCTTGACTGGAACGTCTCGTCGTATAGCAATCGTTCTCCACTTCTGTCTGTAGAGCATTGTATAGCTGTACGGGAACGCAATTCAGTTTGGGTACAATTTAATGCGAGTGCAGAGTCTCACACTAGAAAACACTTCTCACCGGCGTCGTGTTTTACTGTTATTTTCCGCACTGATGGTGAGGCTGATGGGTCTTGATGGCTTTTTTCCTCAGGGCGGTAGAGGAGAGACCGGAGAGAAGGGAGAATCAGGACCACCGGGAGCAGCCGGGCCGGCCGGGGCACGAGGGCCAGGGGGAGATGATGGCCCCAAGGGTAACCCTGTATGTCAGCTCCAGCCTCCCCACACAGACACTGCTTATTGCCTCCTACTGTACACACACACACAGTGGAAAGGGTAACCCTGTATGTCAGCTCCCCACACACTCACTGCTTATTGCTCCCTGCTATACACACAGTGTTAACGGTAACCCTGTATGTCAGCTGATCCCCACACACTCGCAGCTTTTGCCACATACCCACAGCTTATTGCTTCCTACTATTAGACAGGTCAAAGCGTACAACCATCCGATAAATGGGTGTGCCAAACTTTTCTCCGTTGATTCTTATGTATTTTTTCCTGTAGAATCCATTTCTGCGATATACATTTTTGTATTTTGCATAATTAATGAGAGCATTAGCACTTTTGATCAATTATGCTAATGCTCTCATGAATTATGCAAAATACAAAAACTTATATCGCAGAAATGGATTCTACAGGAAAAAATACATAAGAATCAACTGAGAAAAGTTTGGCACACCCATTTATCGGATGGTTGTACGCTTTGACCTGTCTATCTTCACATGCAGTGATAAATGCCTCGTTCACCATCTGGATCCTAGCCATTAGGTTGACTTACTGTGATGTTTTATTATTGGTTTAAGACCTGTTACTCTGTCTGGACTTATCCAATTAAGAACTGTATATTTTCATATGAGACCACTACTGATCTACAGTACAAGCTCACAATGTGTCATAATGTGTCATCGTGACCATGGATCTGATATTTTTTAGCAAATAATAATACATAAATAATAATAAATATATGTTTGTCTATAATGACATAGCGTCATGGCATGGGTAAATGTACTCTTGATGCCTAATTTGCAGTTTGTGGCTACTCATTTGACAACATTGTGTTTTGTATAGGCATGGGAAGTTTATTTTTTTTTATAGCACATTAAGACAGAACATGAAGACAAAATAAATACAAATAAGAGGAAGTTGGGGGAGAAATTACAGAGGACAACAAAATTAGAATGCAGTATCAATTTAAAAAAAAAAGTCAGTCAAACTCACATTGTCACTCAGTTTATGCATGCGCATACCCATACTGTGTCAATGACGGACTCGTTTTTTTTGTCTGCAGGGTCCCGTTGGCTTCCCCGGAGACCCCGGCCCCCCTGGTGAACCCGGCGCTGGTGTAAGTGCTTTTTTTCTCAACATGAATCCGCCTGAATGATTTCTGTTGAGTTCCTATTGAGGTTGGGTTTCATGCTACTGTGCCAGTAATGTCATACTTCTAAATGGGATTATGCATACACACAGCATCTATAATTGGACTATAAAGTTAGCGGTGATAATGAAAAGATAAACACCGTCAAGACATCTTCTGTATTCTTCTGGTATTTGTGCTTTTAGTTTGGTACAATATAGCCTTACGCGCAGTGTTTCTCAACTGGTTGATTGCAGCTCCCTTGTCGTGGGACATTCGCACAAGGGTCCCATAATAAGAAGTGCACAGATAGCAGTGCTATTACACTGTGAAATCCTCGGTGTCCATTGAACTCTGAGAGTGTGCTCGTGAAACCAACTTTTGGTTCCAAGCGTGCACACTCTCAGAGCTGCGGAACCGTGAAGGATCCCTGTTGTTCCCCATCTATCAATCATTTTGACTGAGCCAGTCCAGGGGTGGAATAATGTACCGTGCCCTCTGCATTTATCTTCAGGGCGTTGATGGACTACCAGGAGACAAAGGAGATGATGGAGACGCCGGAGCGCCTGTAAGTGTTCTGTCATCTTCATCCTCTGCAGTACACAAGAAACTGTCAGCGAGACAAATAGAGGACATCCCCGCCTTGCTTCTCTGAAGGCAGCCCGTTTAACTGGAGGACCTTGTTTAACCCCTGTCCCTGCCCACCTTTCCCCTTTTAACATCCTCCTAGACAGATTTGTATGATGTTGATTCAATACGGCACAATAATAAGCACGCGGAATCGATTCTCCCGGCTGTGCGGAGGAAAACACATATTGACTCACAGTGTATTCTTGTAGACGTAACGGGAGAGTGGCAGCAGTTATTATGCAATGCATAATGCATAAACAATGCATGAATCATTCTTGTACAGGAAAGGCCCAGAATAGGTTGAACGTTGAACTCCAGCACGTCAGTTTGCTTTCTGTTCAGTCCGGTTATACAATCAACAACAACTTGGGCCTCCAACGTAAAGTTCACAGTCTTTAACATCATTAACAAGCTATGAAGGATTTACCGTTAAAGCCTCAATCTGTAAATTTTAGGTCCTATTTGAGAAAGACAAATTAACGTTCGCACACTGAAGGCTCCAATTCTCCTCTAAGAGGAAATCACTGCTTGGCCCTCAGAGAGGCTATTTCCCTTATGAGCTTCAGGCAGCACTGTAGGGTATCCTTCCCAACACCAGGGTGTAAACGACTCAGTGGAAGAGTAGGGAGACCACCTCCAACCACTGCAGGTTTATGCACTATTATGTTGGATTTACATTTAATGTTTAATTCATTTAAATAAGTTCCGGACCACAGCTTTAAAGTGCCAATGTTTGTTTTTGTTTAGTTTTTTGTTCAGGAGAAAATCAAGGATGAATGTATTTGAAAATGTCTAAACTCTACATGAATGCACTTACGTGGTGCATTAATTTACTGACCATCATATATTTAAGTATACATATTGTTTGAATGAATGTTTTTGTAAAAGTAGTATTAAGTATTTGTATTTGTTGCTGACTAATGGTTGTATTTGTATACTCTCCGAGTTAGATTACTGTGTGTTTGTTCTCGTACTAGGACACAGCTCTCTGTTGTCACGTTGTTGTGGGTTTGAAGGGAGTGTAATTGTTGTAACTGTTTTGTTGTAGGGTCCCGCTGGTCCATCTGGAGAGGCTGGAGTGCCTGGTCCTCCTGGCAAACGGGTGAGTACATGTCCAAGGTGAAGAATGAGAGGCAACTTGTCTCAACGTCATTGGAGACACTTTTCCACTTTTATTTCCAGGAGGCTTATTTTTTTGTATCTCAAAGCCATTTCTGTAATGTCTGGTTACCTACGGACAGACATTCAGACAGACAGGACAGACAGTCAAGGAGTGAACAGTAGTCTGGCACTGTAGTATAATATAATATATAAGTCTGGTCTGTCCATCTGACATTGGACTATCTGGACTTACATAATGTATGAGCTATTGACAGATATAAATATAAATGTAGACAAGGTATCACGGAAGAACCTGGTGTGTACAGTCAATGCACAGTGGATGCAACGAGGAATACACAATCTATCAACAGTAAAATATTTATGCCATTTTGCCATATACTGTTACCGGCAGTGGCAGATCATTGGATTTGTCTTGCTATATCTGCACATGAACGAACACAAAAGATGACTGATAAAAATGATTTCCTTTGACTGGCCATCTGTCCACCCCGGCACGGCCTCTGTAAATAGAGACAGCTCCCTAAAACAATATCGACCCCGTTGGTGAGTTTGACTGGCAGTGACGTGGAATCAGAGATGAGTTAGAAAGGTCAGGGAATTAAGTTGTCAGTGTTGAGGCATGCAACACAGGCCGATGCTGCCACGTCCGACTTGAGAGGAGATTATTTTTCATTTCGCCAACGAAGCGTTTTTTACGATCTCTCCCATCTTACAGTCGTAATGTTTTACGGTTCGCAGTAAAGCGCAACACCAATGTGTTTTAACGAAAGGTTGGCACACAACGTGGACGAGAATTCAGCGTAGTCTCAGCTCATTTGGCGCACGTATTAATATGTCTCACGCACAATAAAAGTTTACATTCTTATTGGTTTCGGCCAAGAACTGAGTTACTGCATTATGTCCTCTCCAACAGGTTAATGTAAAGTAATGCACTGTAGATGCCCGTTAGAATGGCAGTCATGTCAGTGGAATTAACAGTGATTCAGCAGCACTCCTCAGCAGACGTGTTGGGGAGCGGGGATGCAGATTGCAGCCTAGAAAGCAATAACTGAAACAGAATTTATTGCCTCAATAAAGATGGGAAAAATGGTCACAAAAAATAGTGCCAAAAGTCCTGGAAAGAAGGTGCTCTTTGGCATGGAGTTTCTTAATTGAAGACACAAAAGTCTTCTTTTGAAAAACTTTTAAAAAGCCTTTTTTTTTTTTACTGGCTTGTGTTGGAATCTTAAAAACACTTCCAGCTCAAGCGCATTTCAGGGTTCATCGGGAGTCTGAACTGCCAATCACAGAATCACAACACGTTGTGAGCTTGTATATGCTATTTTCACTATTTAATCGCAATCGAGGCGAAAGTTTGGAATAAATGTGTTATGGACTTGAATTCACATCACCCAGCCTTAGTTGGTAGTTATCAATGAGATAATGCACCCTCTGTAAAAATGGCACCCAGCTGTGATTAGTAGGCTAAACATTAGTAGGCTTTTCAAAGTAGGCCAAGGAAGCAAATAAATGAATATCAAAACATGTCACTAACTCACTGTACAGTATTTGCATGTCTTTTCGAATAGTTTTGTGGCATGAATACTAAAACACACAATTGATCTTTTAATCGTACATGTTTTGTAAGCATTATTCCCAGGAGCACAATTTGTATTCCCAACAACCAGGTCTCAGAGACTGCAGAGCAAATTACACCATACGGCTCCAGGTCCATATTAATGGTCTTTTCTCAGATCCAGGGCTGTGGTTGTTATTATTACTACTGTAGAGTCGTTTATACGTGTGTATGTACTGTACGACGTGTCGCACTCCCCGATCTACAAGCTCACAATGTGTAAAAAAATACTTTTACTTAGAGCTTGTACATCTGCTATTCTCAAAAGATTGTTATACATTTGAAAACTTGAAATGAGACATTCTGCAGAATGAGTATACTTTCACTTTTTGAGTAGGCCTACATTTTGATGTCTACTTTACTTCTACATTGCAGTAGGCCGCCTATATTGATACTTTTACTTAATAAAATAACTGAGTACTTTTTCCACCACTGGACTTTAGAGCCTCTTAGCTTGTTTTTCAACTTTAAATTGACTTACAAACTGGCGAGTCAAGTCTAAAGTTCTGATGACGTGCCGCACACAACAAAGTATAAATCAGGCTTTAGTCTCTTCAAATTGACTTCCACACTGGTGACTACTGATGCGTGATAGATGGTTAGACTTAACACACACACTCAAAACAACCTACACACACGCACGCACGCACGCACACACGCACACATCAGTGCACATAACCTAGATCGAAAAGACCTCTCTCTTTTGTTGGGCGCATTAGCTCATGGTTTTCCGTTGCCAATTGGGGCATTCAAAAAGCATAGAAGGCTTTTACCAGAGGCTGTTCTGGTCAAAGTAAATAAATATATAAATGTATAAACAAGCACACTGACATGTCTCTAGCTGCATGGCTCAGTGAGTTTGGCATGTAGGGCACTTTTCAAAGGCTGGTTGTTGTCTCTGCCCTTGTTGACC
>OOFJ01139969.1:0-17214 GCA_900323375.1 Benthosema glaciale
CCTCCTCCTCCACCTCCTCCTTCTCCTCCTCCTCTACCCCCTTTGCCACCCACCCGCCTCGCCCCCAGCCGCCCGTGGTCACTCACTGGTCAGCATGCGTGCACTAGCCTGGTGGTGAGCCGTGCCAGGTTAGCAGTTACTAACCGTCAGTCTTCATACCAACCGACAGCGAGCTAACTTGGACTAAAGTGAGCCAGCCGAGGGCGGTTGAAGAAGACTAGGCTGGGAAACTGCTCTGAAAAATCGCTGGCTACCATGGAGTACTAATGACTTGAGGAATACTTGCTTGTAGTAGAGCCTATACTGTATATGATTACAGTTGACCACTGGGGACATCCAGCCCAGTGCTGTTAATCGGAGCAGCATCTAGTTAAGAAACTAGGATACTTGTTAGGCCCTATAGCTTAGACTACCTAAATCTGAGTCACCAGCGACCTGGAGACCTAGAAACCTCCGCACTCTTAAGAAAACAAAAAAACAAAAAAAAAACAATGCATGAAACTACAGAAAGGAACCTAGAAAGAAGCTAACTTAACTAACCAAATATTCTATCCCCCCCTACATCCCCAATACACAGAAACAGAATATATATGTAGAAAGAGAGATCTATATCTATAGTGTTATACCACAGAAAAAAAAGACAGAGTTTAAATCGTTTATATTTTTTACTGCAGAGAGAGAGACAGACAAGCTGCCTGAACGCCGGTCCGTTGCCTTAGAAACCACAGTAATAAAACAAAAAAAAAGAAGAAGCCAGAGGAGAGACGGTGCCTTTCGATTGGTTGGTTTGTTCCCCACCACTTCAGGACTGAGTGATTTGATTGGATGTAAGCTTTGTCAGAGTGCGACTTAAGGATTGCAAAAAAAAAAAAAACACAAAACAGAAACGCTTCAGCACGCCTAAATGACCCCTACCTGAACCCCCACCTCGGTTCTGCCCCAAACCCATCAACACACAGCGCTTTGATTGACAACATTTCCCCGCCGGACCGACCAACCCGCCCACCGTTTCCATGGTGATCACGTCGTCGTCGGTGGAGGAGAAGACCACTCCCTCCAGCAGGATGGTCCAATCGGAGCTGTGGTCCAGCTCGGCCCTGCTCCGCAAGAACAACAAAAGTCAGTTGATGCGCGTGAACACATTGTGCGTGCGCGCACACACACACACACACACACACACACACACACACACACACACACACACACACACACACACACACACACACACACACACACACACACGTACGCTCGCTCAATCAAACAAACATCCTCATATCTTCACACACAGGTGGTGGTCAGACAGATGTAGATGGAATCAGAAGCACTTGACTTCACTTAAAAGTTTTGTTTTCCTTGCAGTCCCTTGGCACTTGTTGTGGTGAGAGCCAAACACAAAACAATTAGCCTAGTAACGCAGAACTACTGCCATCATGCCATGGTGCATCATGGGCATACAGGACAGTATAGCGAGATGAAGATTCATATATTGAATTAATAAAGTATGCATTTGGACTTCTGATTGTTGTCGTGTCCGAAGACAGCTGGGAGGGGAATTGATCAGTGTTTTTGGCTATGTATGGTGGAACAGCAGATCTAATATGCAGCGGTTTCTCAACATGCAGGCGGGTGTGTGTGTGTGTGCGCGCAAATAGTTTTTTTTGACTGGCTTCAGGTGTAGTTCATTGTGTTAATCAGTGGCATCACTAGTGTATTCAATACAACCAATAGTAGCCACAGCAGTACAGTGTCTGTGTGAGCCTGAGTACAGTGCAGGCGTGGTATGTGTCTGTCTATAATACTAGAGAGCTCAATATTGGCAAAATATTATGATAACACATGAGCCTCTTATCTTGTATTAATTTCCCCACTCAAATATGTTGATGTTGTTTCTTATAATTTGGTTAGCTGAATATTGAACCAACATTTGACATCCCTAGTTTATACATGTGGTATAAACTAGGATGTTGTTGGCGCTGTAATTGGCGACTCGTTCAGTACAAGTATGTACTGTGCAAAAGAAGTTTCTGAAAGGAAAAATAAAGTTCTTTGAAGTTGAAGGTAGTAGTGCAGAAGATAGCAGGGTATCGTGTGAACAATAGATGTTAATATGCCCGCACTGTTCCATGGAAGCATTGCGTGCGGCTGTCTGCATGCATTGTTTTTCCATACAGTGCAGGTTATGTGTTTCTGTTATTTATCTAGCTCTAATACAATTTACCTGCCACGCTACTTTTCTTTTCTTTTCTATGGTTGCGTTTAGCTTAGCCTTCATCTTCAAAAACGTACTGGCACAGATTTCAATCACTTAAATTGCTGGACTGCACCATCTTAAGCTTTCTGACTGGCATCTCTGACCATTCAAACGTACAACTGTCAAGTAGTTCTATGTAAGCACTTGCTTACTTGCTCACTTGCAAGCGTTGCTTTTCCTAAAAGTATACAAAATAATCGTTGGTTTGTCCTTTGTCTGGTCTAAACTAGCCCAAACCACACCTATGATCCGCCATGCAACTTCTTGGAACCATTATCCCCAATGGCAGTTGCAAGGAGCTGCATTGGTGCGGTTGACCTTAAAACTATTTTGTTGCAAGGAGTTGCAACTAGTTGCATTGGTGCGGTCTGGGCTTAACCCTGTCCACTTGCTACTTCTTGTCAGTCAGTTTACTTGATGGTGATATCTCAGAATAGTCTGCCCTGCACAAGACTTTGGTTTCAGTGAAGATCTATTTGACTGAAACCAGTTACTGAGCTCTGTCAGACTAGCTTTGATAATGATGAACACTGAACAGTATTGATGAGCCAAACTAACACTGGTGGCTGTTGAATAAGGAGTGAAACATATGATCTGGTGTCATGTTTTCATGTTATACCGTCTGTCTAACAAACCTGAAAGCATGAATGTGTTGTTAAGCTGAAATTGGTGACCTATCGAACCAACCAGCACATCTGGAGCAATTAGGTGTTCAGAGTCTTGCTCATGACACTTCAACACTCTGGGGGAGCCCGGGTTCGAACTGGCAACCTTGCGGTTACCATCCGGCCACTCAACCCTTGACCACCGCTGCCCACCAGGAACAGCGCTAACCGCTAACACAACTTTACGATGCTATTTGATTGCACTTGTTCTGCTAATGATTGTTCCTCAAGAACCTGTGATCATACTAGTTATACAGCAATGCTTTTGGTTTTGGTAAATTCACCCCATATCTAGTAGTAAGCCCCTTATATTCTTACTGCAGCCTGTAGTTATACTTTCATTTATTGTATGAAATGGTACATATGCAGAATATATTGTGTTGAGAATATTGGTAGTTGTACCTGCATTGTTTAGTAACGGTGTAATTTTGAGTTGAGCTTACTTTGCCTGCTGCTTTGGCAGTCCATTTGTGAAGGCAGTGCCTGTTAGTTGATGGAGATCTGTCTGTCCAAAGACAATTTACAATTACAATTTAGGCATTTAGCAGACACTTTCAATCCAGAAGTAAGAAGAAAAACATGGTAATACATTAAATACATAGAAAAGATTGTCTTCAAGAATCATATGTAAAGACAATCTCTGACTTTAAGCTTCAGTTCAATAAGAACTGTGGTGTGTGAGTGCACAGTGGTGGTCAGATGGGGTTGGTGGGTGGGATGGGCATTACATAAGACATGTGTTACATACAGGGAACGGCTTGTCAGTGACTTGACGGATTTGAGAGAAGTTCAATTAATAAATGAATGAATGCTAATCAGATGAATGAAGGTTTTCCTAATATTGTAACTTCGGACTTGACAAAAAAAAGCTTATAACACATACATATACTGTGTATAGGGAGAGAAATATCTCTCTTGTTCTGGTTGTAACATTAAAGTTGAGCACCACATGAACATAAATACAAGCTGAAATTGTGTTGTAGAAAGAGTATGAAGTGGCTGCTCCTTCTGGTTTGATAGACCACTGCATTTTTTGGAGAACATGTAGGTTTGCAGGTCCCACCCAGGCCAAGTCTTAACTTTTTTTTAAAACAATTTCTATATTGTTATTTTAATATTTACAGCTGAAAATGTTTGTAGTACTGCCTGGTAGCAGGTCAAATGGCTGCAGTAAGAGCAGAGCACTGTGAAGGAAAGACAGTTAGACAAACAGGTAGACGATTGACACAATCATCTCAGTTTTTCATCTAGTGATGTCTGAAATTTAATGCTGCATGGACAACGTGTCCTTTGAATAGCTTTCCAAGTAGCAGGAGTAAGTGTGTGTAAGTGTGTGCGTGCGTGCGCGCGTGCGCGTAGATGGGCAGGTGGGTGGGTGAGTGAGAGATATAGCGATATGAGACTGATCTTTGCTCCTTCACTGTTTTTCTGGTGGTTTGGTCTGCTCACTGTCTGTCCGTCTGTCTGTCTCTCTCTCTGTCTACCTGACTGTCTGCCTTTGTGTCTGTGTGATCTGTTAGCATGCCGTGTGGAAAAAAGCTTGATGTCAGGTGTTCTATCCCTCTAGAACAGCTGGGGCCAAGGTTCAGTCATGTGAAATAGTACCGTATGTTTGGTATCTCTTACTCAGTCATGTAACCCAGGCAGTTCAGTGAATGGATACAGGCAACTGAGATGAGACGTTTTTTATGAGCAACCTTCAACTCTTCATGGTGTTTGTGTTGCTGAAGTGTCACTGTGCTGAAGCCCCTGTGAACGTTTGCCCGGCCTGTTCCATGGCAGTGTTGCTCTGTTGTCCATCCAGTGAAGTGAGTGAGCAGTGCTGCTTGATGCAATATGGGAAGGATTGTCACCAGCAGAAGGTTGGCAGTCTGCATCCTCAGCCCAGCTGGGAACATCTGTATGGGGGAAGAAATAAAAGTGAAAACCTGGGGTAAAGTTCTGTTGACAAACCATTGCAGATGGTGTGGAGTTTGAATCGCTTTAGTGTGTGTATATTGAACGGTTCAATA
Source organism: Benthosema glaciale (assembly GCA_900323375.1). NCBI lineage: Eukaryota > Metazoa > Chordata > Actinopteri > Myctophiformes > Myctophidae > Benthosema > Benthosema glaciale. The sequence continues at coordinate 4,929 of OOFJ01139969.1, forward strand.
TCAAATCGGAGTAAAGCACAGTTTATGGTGACACTTGTTATAATGATACATACATTGAGGTTACATTAGTTAGGCCAAGGTTTCTGTTCTACCCAACCCACCCCTCTCTTCTGTACACACCTTCCCCAGTCTCTCATCCAAGAAGTTTCCAGGTAGGGTGCGTCTTTTTTCTTTTTAGTCACCTAGTAAAATCAGCATATCGCACTGAAAGATCAGAAAGTTGAACATCAGTCTATCAACTATGGTCTCTCTTTGATGTTGGCAGCAGTCAGCCCACCAGCGTCCCAGAAATCAACAACGATAAAACCAGTTTTATTGATTTATAAATGCTATCTGCATGTCGAAGGACTAGATTAGAAGAATCAGTGATTGTGTTTCCATGTCGCTCATCACCTGTGTGAGTGAACACATACACGCGTGTGTGCGCGTGCGTGTGTGAGTGTGCGCACGCGTGTGTGACCGCCCCAGAGCAAGACAGTTCATCAGTGTGTCAATCAGTAGGGTTCTACTGCCCTCGTTCCAACCTCAGAACCAGAACATTGTGGGTCTGAATCCTTCCTGTCCTCCTGCACTGTCCTCCTGTTGGGGTTTCCCCCGAAATAATATGATCTAATGATGTATGATGTCTCTCTCCAGCTTGTTGGGTGTTACATTATGATATTATTATAAGATGCTGACCGAAGCCTGACTGCCAAGACATGGATAGACTTTTAGCACCACTGTGATAGACACCACAGGTTTCACAGCTCTCTCTCTCTCTCTCTCTGTCTCTCTCTCTCTGTGTGTGTGTGTGTGTGTGTGTGTGTGTGTGTGTGTGTGTGTGTGCGTGTGCGTGTGCGTGTGCGTGTGCGTGTGCGTGTGCGTGTGCGTGTGTGTGTGTCTGACCCACATGATGATTATTAATAGATTGGATCTGACCCAGCCTGGTGGGTTCACTGGGGGCGTTGGCACGAGTGTGTGTGCACATATGTGTCCGCAGGGAACAAACTTTTTGGCTTGCCGTCCCAAGTGACTGGCGGATAAAATAAAATAAAACTACCAGCCAGGCTGATTGTTTACCAGCCGGCCAGGTTGTAACTTTGTTTTATTGCTGTGTAGTTGATATTACTATATCATATTCTCAAACACAAATGTCAATGTCAGAAGATAACTATAGATATCAAGATAACTTGAGGCTGAAAAAGAAGTTCAAAATGTGTTGAGGGGGTCTAGGATCTACGCTGGCAAATGTAGGGCTCCATTTTCGTCACACGCTAAACCCCTTAGGCCTAAACTTATTTGCCTTTTTTTACTACTTTGAAGAACATTTTTGAATTGTTACAATGGCCAGTCTACAAGCTCACAACGTGCCAATGTACATTGCTTAGTTGAACTATTCTAAAATGTTTTTCAAAATACCAAAAAAAGGCAAATAAGTTTAGGCCTAAGGGGTTTAGCAGTGACGAAAATGGAGCCTGTAATGTATAGCAGCCTATCAGAGTGAAACGGTTAACATTTAATGCCATACAGTTACAGTACTGCAGTTCACATCTACACACGTCTCAGCTAACACTGTCAGCTGCTCAGCCAAAGGATGAAAAGGCTTTTTTTTGTAGGCTACAGTACATAGGCTATGGTTGATATAATAGAGCTGACCTTCTGTTGTATTGTTTACATTTGTAGTAGTCGTTGCGAATAACATTTTGCACCAAGAGCTCCACAGTTGCAAAACTGTATTGTAACCATACCATAGTAATGATAACCACATTATTAAAATAATTAGATACACCTGGCCAACATTATAAGATGTAGACGTCCGCTACATAAGTCTTTCTTTTTATTATTTTTTACCTCTGACTCTGTGTCTATACTCAGAAGTACGACGGTTTCGCATTTAAAAAACAAACTTCTACAAGCTAGCAACGCTTCACAATGCAATGCTTCTGCTTGATGCTACCACAACTTCCTTCATCCCTGACAACAACGTTTTTGATTCTTAGACATTAATTGCGCACTCCATACCCTCTGGTGAGATAGTTCGACCTTACCCGCTTGGTTTGTCCCGACTCCCAATGTGCGTGTATCGCATGCTACGAACCGACATGCACATGCACACACACACACAACAGATGCAAACACACACAAACCGACAAAAGAAGTTATTTCTCGCAATGGAATTGTCCTAATATCTTTACACGCCAGAGTGGCTGCCCTGGCTGGTTATAGTCTCCATGATTTCCCAGCCAAAGAGGAAATCTAGACGCCATTGGTGGTTGGCAGGTGCACATTCTGTTCTAGGTATTTGTAAGGGTACACCGTGTATTATGTACACTTTATTTATAAATCAATGTATTTTATTTGCATTAAAAGCGTGTACGTTTTCACTGTTAATGCTCACGCTATGACATTTGTCATTTAATGAACTGGTTTAAATAAGGCTTCAATGCAAAAATATGGAGTGTACTGCACACAGCACACCCACACCCACACACACAGCACACCCACACCCACACACACACACATAGAGCCAAATAAAGGGGTGTCGAGGTTGGTGTTAAAGAGATGCACGTGTGACAGCTGAGACTGTCTCAGAGAGAGGTGTGTGTGCTGTGCATGCGTGTGCGTGCGCACGTGTCTAGTACCTGCTGATCAGTTCAAGCCCTATACAGTATACTTCATTGTACGACAAATGGCAAACATACTAAATAGCCAATCTAAAAACTCACATTACTCACATTACAACACATTACATTGTGACACATGAGCTTGTAGATCTGCTAGTCAAATAAAAATATTTGGCCAAAAATGGGGACACCAGGATTAATGTGGGCAACTATATTGGACAGCGAGAAAAGTTTAGTTGTTCATGTTTGGGAATGACAGGATTCGGCTTAGAGACTCAAACCAATTATTCAGCACTTTAATTAAAGCTACACTAATACAATTGAGCTTGTACTTAACAAATTGACTCACCATCGGCCTATTCAATGCACCAAGCATTTTATTGCTGCTAAGACCCTCAAGTGGCCTGGTTTGACCAGCCATCTCGTTTCCGGACTTTATTGACCTGAATTTAGCCTCTCAGGCAAGTTCTTAACTCTGATGTTGTGTATTGCCCTCTCCAATAATCAAACGGTTGAGGTGAGAGGTCGTTCAGGTGAGGGTTCATAGTATGCTTGTGGTTAAGGTTTACCTAATAGGCTAGACAGGGACTACTTCCAAAAGTCTCTAACCGGACGTACAGCCAGGGCTACAGGAAGTTCTGCTGTCTGGTCAGACGCTAGCACTGCAGTACTTCTTTTCCAGGCTTTTATCTCTTTGTGAGAAAAGGCGGCAATACTGGGAACAAGGTTCAGGTTTACCATCACCAATCCTACCAAGGAGTCTGTACGAGGGAGGAAATAATGCCACAAGTTACCACACCAAACAGTTCCCGCTCCGGCACAGCCTACTTGTCATATTCTCACCCAACTTATCACTTTTAAATCAGTTATAAATCACTTTAAGTCTTGCTGTGGTTTCCGATGATGTGTGAGTTGTGTTTGATTTTGTTTCCTCGCGCTGTTGTTGCTGCGGCGATTGATTGTAAATAGACTGAAAGCTGATTGGAACCACAGAGGAAGTATAGCCTACTGCTCGTGGCCAACAAGATCCGCTACCGCCACACTTATTGTATTCCATCGACTTCATGTAGTATCTGCTTTCCGTTCGACAATCTCAAACTAATGTCTCATTGACAGACATTAGTTTGAGATTGTTGAACAATCAACCAATAATTACTTTAAAATGTATTATCGGTATCGGACAGATGGCCAAATCTAACCATATGGCTAGCTGACTGGTTGGTGCATCATAACCTCAACGTCAGAGGTTCAAATGAATGAAAGATGCCTCAGAAAAGGATGATCTGAGCTGCACGGTGCGCTAATGGCTCCGAGAGTCACCTTGAATGTGTGTCAGAAGAAGACGTGGACATATCTTTTATGGATTATCCACACGTCACACAGGAAAGGCTGCCTACCTCTTTGTTAACGTCCACGGATTCTTGATAGAGGGGGAATAACGTTGACTTGTATGATTATATCTAATGAAGTTCCGTTTATTTAAATAGCTACTGTTTCACAGTGGTGTTTCACAGCATAATCGAGCTGGAGTTTAGATTTGATAGTTAGACAGAATGATAGATCATCAATCCCAAGAGGAGACCGCAATGTTAGATGTTAAATATACGTTACATATACGTTTTCCAGTATGAAAACTAGTCACTGTGTTGTGTTGCATTGTTTCCCCACCAATCAGGGGCCGGGCCCACAAGTTGGTCATGACTGTCGACCCCATCATTTATACTTTGGTGAACAAAGAATAGTGAAAATAAACGATCTACAATCTCGAAACGTGTCTGATCACAGTGCATCGTGTGCTTGTACAAGCATTAGAACTATTTTATTCATATTATTGTTATGAACAGTATTGAAAATAGTGTTACAGTATGTTCAAAAATTACGATGAAAGATTCTGAAACCTTTGGGACTTTTTTAACCCAAACTAAGGGATTCCAGGTTTCGAGCAGTTAATGTAGGTACGTAGATAAGGATTACTCCTTCTACATCTGCACGACTTGTGGCAAAACTACTGCAATCGAAATTAATATTAACTAATTCAGATTCCATATCACAAAAACAGTGTTTTATAGAAGAAACAATGTTGTGTATATGCTGTGTGGCTATAAGTGTCCGTATGTCACCACCTAGTAAAATGATCCTCAAGCTTTGAATTCCAAGGATCCCATCCCAGTTTTATTTGATTTGCATTAATAAGACACGTCCATTTGGTTCCTAACTATCAATTATGTAGCTGGGGAACCCCTGGAAAAACCCCAAGGTCACTTGGGGAGTGGGGATGAACTACCACCATGTTGACAGACCTACAGCCGTCTCGGGGATGGAAGGACTATTGTGAAGACTGACTTTATGGTTTGCTGTGGTTTTGGATTGGAGGAGCTAATGGCTGCTGATTTGGTCTCCAGTTCTAGGGGGTCGGTGCCCCCAGCCTCCTCCCTGTTTTACGGACTTTTAGAGAGACCGACAAATGGCACAGCTGTTGCTATAGTGACGGAGTGATTGGCAGCTGTGAGCTGTACTTGATGTCTGTGTGTTATCTCGTCGTAATGCAGTGATTTCGATAGATTGCTATGCATTGGGTCGGAGGTGTCCCGGGTCCCTCAGCGTACCTTGATGGGGTTCTAAATGGACCCTTACAGGTCTGTAACCCTGAGAGTGCACCAATGGAACCAAATGGAACCGTTATAGGGGTCTTTGGAAAGACGTGTTTTAGAACTGCTGCATTAGGCAACAGTTTTCACATTTCAAATGGTTTTCAAATTGGCTTATTTTAGTGTTATGTTTCAATTTCTTTGACCCCAGTCTCTACTGTAAAATCCTGAGTGTTTATTTAACATGTACAAATGGAAGCAAACATTTGTTTGCTTCATGTCAGGTCCCCAGTCATCCGACACTGAGAAGCTATTCTTATTGTTATTTTCAGTAGTTGTGTTTGTTAGTATTTTAGCAGTTAAACTGACCACTACATGGATACTGGGAAACTCCTTAGCATCATAACCTAACATCAGAAACATCCTGTGTGTTGATAAATGCTAGAGTGAACAAAAAAAATAACACAATGGGGAAAGCCATTGTCTGGGTACGTAGTCTTTTAAATCAGTGATATATACAGGGCAGATTAGACACGCACGCACCATGCACACACGCGCATCCACGCACACATACATACGAATATATTATTAACCCAAAGAGATGACTCATCGTTGTTGCATTAACCACTTAAGACCTATATACACTACAGTTTGTCGTACAGTGTACTGTAAATGTAGATATGCAATTTTTGAAGATTTTGAAAAACATTGGAACATTTCTTAAAATGTTTGAAAACGTACACGTTACAAAATAGGGATGCCACATTTTGAAGTGTTTAAATCCGTCTGGTGTCTACTCTGGTCCTGGACCAGGCAGCAACCGATGATTTAATTCATGCGATTCTTCTGGTTGAGGGCGTGCTCCCGATTTATTTCCCATGATTGGACGCCAATGGTTTGTGACTGGGTTTGTCACCTGTTGCTGGGACCAGTGGATCCTTAGGTATAGACCACCAGACCCATTCCCAGTGGACTGGGAAAGCGAAGAGATGGAGAGAGAAGGGAAGGAAGGAAGGAAGGAAGGAAGGAAGGAATGAATGGAGTGCGTTCTGTACTTTTGGGGTCAAGAAGACAAAAAAGAGGACATAACTGAATAACTGAATACCACAAAAGAGAGCTGTGTGTGGAAGAGAAGTAGTCTGGTGAGGTGGACAGAAGCCGAAAGAGGAAAAAGGCGCAAGGAAAAGAAAGGACATATGAAGGGAGAAAGAATGCAGGTACAGAGTGATGAAGCAGAATGAATGGAGGAGGAACGGACAGTTTTGAGAGAAGAGGAGAGGTTAGGCAGACAGAGAGGTGCTCCTCATTCATACCGCAATGGACACTTAGCAGCATTTATCAAACAATATCGCGCATGGAGCAGGGTGTCTCCTGAGGGCCCATGGATTCTCTTTAACCTTTGACCCCTGCTCGGTGCCATTGGACGGAGATGTGTCTGGCCTGGGATTGGTGGTGGAGCTGGCTTGTGTTGCTGAGGGAGAGAAACGGGGAGAGGGAGAAAGAGTATTTTGGGCTGGTTGCTGAGAGATAGATAGAGTATTGTAGGCCAGCTGCTGAGAGCTCGATAGAGCGAAGGAGAGGGAGAAAGAGAGGGAAGAAGGAGAGGGCGAGAGAGAGAGAGAGAGAGGGAGAGAGAGAGAAGTAGCTGTATCTAACTAGTATTGTGGGCTGGTTGCTGAGAGAGAGGGGGGTAGACAGAGAGAGAGAGAGAGGGAGCAGGGCTGGTTGCTGAGACAGCACAGGTTTATTTATAGAGTGCTGGCCGGCCAGCCCTTGGATACCAGCAGCCAATCAGCTGATGAAGAGGGAGGGGCCCTGGCCAATGGCAGCGCAGGAAAGGGGGTGTCAGAGTGAGGAAGTGCTGTGAGTGCCTCTCAGCCTCTTAAAGAGACGGCGGTGCATTTCTCAGTGCCAGGCAAATATTCTCTTTCTCTCTCCCTTGCTCTATCTCTCTCTCTCTCTCGGTTTCTCTCTCTCTGTTTCTCTCTCTAGCAGTGTCATCTCTCTGAGCAGGGCAGAACTCAGTGCCTCATAACAACAGAGTCCTCAGACACACACACACGCACACACGCACACACACAGTGACAGAGTGACTAGCCTCTGCTCTAGTTTCCATCCTATCTTGTTGCTGTCCTCGCTGGGAGAACACGCAGTATGAAAGCAGTAGATGCCAGCAGCAGAATCCAGTTCAGTGGCTTCTTGTGCCACCAGTAGAGCCAGTAAAGAGAGCCCCTAGGGACACCAGTAGAGCCAGTAAGGAGACCCCCCTGACCCTGCTTCAGGGGTCTTGTAGACACAGCCACAGGGCTGGGGGGCAGTTAAAATTCAACTTGGGACGTGTCATTGTCGGCACTTTGTAAGAGTTTAACACAGTAGTTCTAGTTTATTCTTGCCCTGTTGATTTGGATACATCGCAAACAGACACAACTTGAAATATGAAATATGGCCTGGAAACTCGATGCAAAACAGTAACACCAAAACTTCGGACAAAGTACAGAGAGTGACATACGGAAGTCCCGCCCTATAGATACTTTCAGCTGTAGTTCTGTTCTAGACATTTCTCCTCATGAGATGAGAAAAGTATGGAAAAGAGGTTAACAGGACTCAAGTAAACTCGTATACAGAGCACACATCCAGGACTCGCATCCAGGACTCGCGTACAGAACTTGGGTCCAGAACTCACATTCAGTGCTCACGTTGAGAACTCGCAGTTCGTTGTAATGTCAAGAGAACTGACCCTTATCCAGTCAGAAAGCACCAGAAACCAAGGCTGTGGAATGCCCACCTCATTGAGCTGTTTATTTTTTATGTATTTATTGTTTAGCAAAATAACATATTCATGGGAAATTGACATGCCATTTCTCTTACTTACAGTTTTGAAATGTATATTGGGGCCAAATATCAATTCTAAAATGGCTGGGCTGCCTCTCCAAGACTCCTGGTCCACCTTTATGGGTACTTAATATCACTTCCTCGAAAACCTGTCTCAATGAGAGCATTTATATAATAATAAACACATTTTTGTCACTCTCTAGTCGAGCTACAGGAACAATAAGACCAAATCAAGTTGGATATACAATAGATGAAAACAAGTTGCAAGAGTTCTTGCTTGTGGACTCATTAATGTAGCCACTAGAGCAACATAGTTGCAGCTTTCTTTTAAACCATTTAACAAAGTCAAAGCTTTACTTGCTCCATGCTTTTGCAAACTGAACTCCATTTCTAGCACTTTATATCATAATACTGTACTTTATGTACTACGATAGAACAGGGACAGGAGGGTTAGGTGCGATGTTCCACTAGTTAATAATCGCTCGCGACTGGTGTCAACCTCAGCCCTAAACCTAGAAAACTGTTAAAATGGGTCTCCACTCTCCAAACGGTTATACCAGCCGGGGCAACTCCACACAATCCAGTGTTTATGTGAAGTTGGAGTTTATGCAATGGGCCTCTTAAGACTGTCGGACACAATTTAAACTTCATGGCCGATGAAGCAGTGTCACTCAAAGCACATCGTATTATGTATCAATATATGACCTGATATTGCAACAGTGTGGACTGGACTGACCGACGTGTCTGATGACGTTAGTAGTTCTCCAAGGTTTTTGTTTAGCCTTGTCCTGTACCAGTACTTCCAATGATCATATCTTCTCTTCAGCTCCATGGCCGTGGCAAGACGATTCACAAGACATGTTGGTTGTGTCCGCCCGGTAGTAAACAAGAGGAACGTTCCGTATTTGTGTGGATCGTGTGCATTATTTTCGTCTCTAGTAAAGCTCAACACCAACATGGTAATCATCCTTCGCTGCTTCAACTCGCCCCGTGCCGGAGTTTTAACGCTATTTTAGATGGAGGGATATTTACCGACTACAGCATCTACTACTGCTGCTACTAGCACTGCGTTCCATTGGAATGCCAATACCTGTGCATCTCAAATAGACTTCCTTTCACCGTTTGTTGTGTTCTGTTAAGTCGTGACACAGATTGATTGAAAATAATGGCTTCTGTCTGTTCATGGAAGAGCTGCGCTGATTCTACATTGACGGTGTCTGTCTGTCTGTCTGACTTCTGGGACAGGAAACCAGGGCTTGGCTGTGTTGCCACGGATACAGAGGTTGCTACAGCCTGTTACCATGGTGACTGGGCTAGACTGTATGTTGCTGTGTAGTGTGATGTGATGTGATCCCTCTCTTGCCACTGGTTCAGCAGCTCATGTGAACAGCTGGATGTAGTCTTTTTTTTTTTGATACGTCCGCTGTCCGCGTGGAAAACTCGAAACACGCACACAAACTCTCCCTTTTTGTATTATTATTATATGTTTTAACCGATTTTAAAATGTGGAGAATAGCCAAGCTCTTGTGCCACTCTTTTGCATGATGAAGTTAGGGCATTGATTTATGAGATAAAAAAACATAAAAAAGTTGAAATATGAAGGAGATATGAGGTTTCTTCCCCACAGCAACCGATATATGTTCTTCTTGCGGTGTCTTGTTTCATGTGGGACGTTGTCTTATTGTGCACTTTTGCAGTGGCGGGGGGTGTAATTTAAGTACACTTAACTCTACTCTCCAAGTACTGTACTTTTAAGTACAAATTTTAGCCCCTTTTACGTTAGCCTGCAAAGCAACCCCCCCCACTCACTCTGGTGACCTGTGGGGTCACCAGAGTAATTTAAATAAATTTAAATCAGCCCCTAGGAAATGCAGGTTCCCCACCCAGAGATTACAGACTATTCTACGCAGTGACATTAGTCTGTTCTTGCTAGGCTACTTTTACTTTACTTTTACTTAATGTAAGTATTCAAAAATGTCAACGCTTACTTTATATAATACTTATACTCCTCTACACAAAGGAGGCACACAGTGTACTCATTTACTCCGCTAGAAGAAATATTTGAAAACTCAAGTTACAAGTTGCTAGATTTAGATTATTATTACGAAAAACAGACATCAACCAATTAAACTTTGTGATTTGGGAAAATAGCTGATCTACAAGCTCACACTGCGTGGCAGATGACTTGGCACCACTGCTGCGTGTGTGTGGGCAGCTGTCCAGCGGTCCAACTGGAAGGTGACACTCAATGACACCTGGTCAGTTCTTAGAAAGGCGACATGCACTGACCGTTAACGTCACGTGACGACGCTTCCATTTAAAGCTGCAGCCGCTAAGCAGCAGTATTGGTTTGTTTAAAACAATAAGTGTTAAATCGCTCGGTATTCTGCAATGTTCGCTGTGGTGGTGTTTGTTCAGTAACGGGGCTCTCCCCGGCCGTCTTCTCCTGCAGCTTTAGTTTAGTAATACCGATTTTCATCCTATCAGGAAAGAGAAGCCACCATCCAGTACACAGGATAATAAACACACGTGGAAGTGGAAGTGATGACACAGAGGAGTGAGCGGACACAATTTGAACTGGAACGCTATAAAACCGAAGCTGACAAATGGGTGCTCTCTCTTGATTGGCTAGAAATTGGCAACCCACCTGAAAATGCACTTTCCTCTTCATTAATGAGTTGGAGAGAGAGAGAGACGGGGGAAACCCCCGTTATCGAACAAACGCTGCGCTAGTATTACATACATACAGCAACCATTACTATCGGAAACACAGAGCTGTAATTTGCTTTAACCATAACATATCACTTAAACTATCTTTAAGTCGGTCAACGGGGGAGGATACGAGTGTTGTAGTTGTCCCTTAAGGAATGGACAGAAAATCATGTTAAATGCTCATCATGCGTATTTAATAGTCCCTCTACACATTGTGTTGTCCATTGGAATAAAATAAAGGTATATTTCTGATTTATGTGTCATCGTTGACAGACACACAATACAACAAGGTTTTACTTAAACCATTAGAGTGCTGATTCTTCAGAAACCACTTCAGACTGTTATTGTGAAGACATTATTTCCCTGCAGAGGGGAAATGACCACGCACGCGCGCACGCACACGCACAGAGAGGGAGAAGGATTTGAACCCTGGACGTTTGTTGCAGTCAGATGTGAAATGAAATCACATATGACGTTCCCTCACTCCCCGTGGAAAAAAAATAAAAGTTCAGTCAAAGTCCAACAAGGTTGAACTCCAGTTGCTAAAATAGCTAAATCAATTTGCAACTGCTAGCGATCGTTTTTGTTTGTCCTTAGCGAGGGACGGTTCCAACTAATGTGCGTGGGGATCGCAAAACACATCACGTCACCGCATAGCTTTGTGCTAATGTGACGCCGATTTACCTCAGAGTTAATCCAGCTGTAATGATTCTCCTCAGACTAGATATCAGGTGTTATGTGGAGCCGAGCAACGCTTTTGTTCTCAAAGTGTTTGAGAATCGCTGGAGTAGGGGGCTTTCCTGTGAAAAGTGAGTGTTGCGGTTCTATAAGCTGTTTGGAGGTGCTGTAGTGTGGACCTCTAACGGTTTGCAATGTCTTTGCGTCCATGAGCGACAGTTGGTTGCCTTGCAGCAGTAGTGTGGGTCGGTCGGCCTCTAGGACAGAGTTGAGACCACTAGACTAAACCAGCTGGTAGTAGTCAGTCACCCATTTAACCAGCAGTGTGAAGAACATGATCACAACCAGCCTATCAGTGAGTCTTGCAACGTGATTTGCAAATCTCTCTCTCTCTCCCTCTCGCTCTCTCCCTCTCATTGCTCACTTCCGTTCAGTTGTGTGGGACAACAATCCCCTTTCTTTCCCTCTCTCTCTCTCTCTCTCTCTCTCTCTCTTCTAGCTCTCTTTCTCCCTTCCTTCCTTCCGCTCTCTTCCTGCCAGTTAAATTCAAATCAAAGGGTGCTTTATTGACGACACAAAATTCGCTGACACCACGACCAAACCATTACTCATTTCCTGTATTGTCTGACAACAATTGACTTTTTTCTCTTCTCCTCTCTCCCTCCATCCTCTGTCTCTTTCTGTCTCTGTCTCTTACTGTATCTCTCTCTCTCTCTCTCTCTCTCTGTCTCTCTCTCTCTCTCTCTCTCTCTCTGTCTCTCTCTCTCTCTCTCTCCAGGTGGAAGTAGCTCAGGATGCCCCCCCTCCACCTCCTCCTCTTCCTCTGCTGCCCAGGGCTTCTCCCCCGCTGAGCCAGCCATGACCAGCCAGCAC
>OOFJ01139970.1:0-10350 GCA_900323375.1 Benthosema glaciale
GAGGAGGAGGAGGAAGAGGAGGAGGAGGAGGAGGAGGAGGAGGCACCGCGTGGAGAGTCTACTGTATGTGACACGAGTTCCCTAGAGTTCTCCTTCCTTCCCCGATGCTGCACGCAGCCTGGATGCTGCAGCCCCGTAAGGAGCAACACTCAGCATTCACTACCACAAATGGATGTTCTCAAACACCATCAGTGTCAGACAGCGTTCGGGGGTCAGAGTTGCCATGTCTGCTTGTTATAAATAGTCTTGAGAAAGGAAAAAATAAAAAAATAAAAATGCTGCTATTTCCCCAACGTCCCAATGTGACTGCGAAAGATTGCTACAATTTGTTTCGAAACATAACTGTGGAAATAGTAGCTTGACAGTCTGAATTATTATCATTTCGTTTCACTTCATTATTCAGACTGAAAGCCCTCCCCCACGACAGCATTTTATGGGATGGGCGTTCTCAAAGCGGCAGTCTTCAGCGATTGGTTCATCATACCAACCAATCAGAATAGAGGAAAGCAGACAACGTTGTTGTCAATCATGAGGCTAATGGGCTAAACCGGTTGCTAACCAAACAAACACAGCCAACGTGCGCTACTAAAATGTAAACAAAAGCGGTGAAATATGCTGGATGTTGATGTTTACAAAAACTGCCGCTTCTTTAAATTAAAGAAACTATTTATCATAGGTCTATTTAAGAGCCAGATTGAAAATAGTTCATTTTATGGAACCATGAACTTTAGTTCAAAATGTTGAATTATTAACTATGAACTGAACGAGTTAATAAAACTGTGAGTGAACTTTCACTCACAACACTAGTTACGGGGGGTGTTTATTTTTTGACACGTTGCTGCATAGACGCGTCGTCACCATGGGAACCATGAGGGAAAGGGATGTGAACCCGTCGCCGGCGGCTGTTTGCTGAACGGTTCTGACTGCTGCTGCTACTGACACACACACACACACACACACACACACACACACACACACACACACACACACACACACACACACACACATACACACGCTGCTTGTTTTTAAAGTGCACAGCTGCTTGTCTGGGCTGTTGCTTCCAACATGTTTTTTTGGGGAGCGTTTTCTGCCTTTATTGACAGAGATAATAGACTGACAGGGGAGAGAGAGGAGGGAGGGAGGGGGGAGGGGTGGTCTGACAGTACACAGCAAAGGTTGTCAGGATTGGGAGTCGAACCCACAACTTCCTGTCAGACAGCCACGCCAGCAATCATCCCGGCCCCTAATGTATTTGCGAACGCAGTGAGCACTTACTATGTCAGCCAGGCAGAAATGTCTGTGTGTGTGTCATGCTGCAGTGTCACGCCACCAGAGGGCGCAATTACACCAAACCATGTATACAAATTAATTTTGACAGACTTCAAATACACTGCGTTCGCTTCACACGTTTGCGTGTCTTACTTGTATAAACCAGTTGTTCTCAAACATTTTCATGTCAAGGACCCCCTAAAAATGTTAATTTTTTTGTTTTTTGTCCACGGTCCGGACCCCATCTGAAAATATGGGGATTTGCGTACTTAACATGTTTCAAAAGATATATCTTATTTCAAGATATATTCAAGACAAGTTGTGACACATGTAGCCTAGTTGGGCTTGTTTTCATAGACCTAGTTGCTTATTTCTGTGATTCTGTCTTAATTTCTAGAGCCTTGTGTGGAGACTGGGGTGGATTATTATACCAAGTAGGGATGGAGCTTCTTAGGTTATTGATAACGATCACCTTATCGATCAGGCTTATCGATCAGGCTTATCGAGCCGGATTCTTATCGAGCCCACTATCGAGCATTTTCTAATATTTTGTGGAAAGACGGGAGACAATAAATTATGAACAGAACAGAATACTGTGCTTATACCAGCCAATTTCTTTTGAGCTTGCACTTGATTGAAGTATGTGTGATGTCATAATTATCTGTGCTTAATTGTGCCTTGAAGAATGTCATGTCATTCTGTTCTCATGTCATCTTGACCTCACAGTTAATTGATTAATTGAAGTCCTAGCTCTGTTTATGTGACCTTCCAATTTTTGTGTCTGACCAATCACACGCTCTGCAGTAGTAATTAGTGGCTGTGAGTAGCACCTGTCTGTTGGCTGGCAGGGGAACTTTGTCATTCCAGTTTGCTAGGTGTAGACTAGAGTCAAAAGGTTTTGTACAAATTGTACCGTGCTCTGTCGTTTTTTGAGGTTTAAAGACAAGCTCTGAAGTTTTATAAGGATTACCGAAGTGCTCTGTCAAGTTCTGTTTTATTTTTGCCAAATTGAAAGTAAGCTTTTTGCTTTTTGATCAAAGTAAACTTCTTTATTAAACTTTATGGACATCTCCTGTGGATTATTTTATTTTTGGGAACAACAACACCACGCGTACACCATGGGTCACACCTTTTAAACTTTCTGCGGATACATTAGTACAAATCCTCCACTCCGATGTCCATTTGGATTTGAACAGAAAAGGAGACTTTGGACGTGGAAAAGAATCACAAGGATTAAAGGCCCTCTACAGCAACTCAAGTAAGTGCATCACAGACACAGTGTGATTGCTGAAAATTAAAGGAGATATTTGAGCTCTGTGCTGTTAATTGCGAATTCAGCTAGCAAATGGAAAAGGCTCATTAATATCAATAAATCATGATTGTTGATGAAGATACAGACACAGTGGTAAAGCGGGTAGTGAAGCCTACATCCAAAGCCATGGAAGAATCACTGCAAAGAAAAATAAGTGAAAGAAAAGCTAAATTGTGCCAAGTTACAATGAAAAAGAATGAGATAACTCATTTGATGGACGATGATGGCAACTCAGAGGTGGTCAAGACCAAGTTGAATGTTGAATACAATCAGCTCTTTGGAGAGTTTTGCCAGCTAAATACCTCAGCACTAATACAGCAGGTTGTGTCAGAAGAGGAAATGATCAAGGACCAAGAGTCATGGTTTGAGCCAAAGGCAAATACTTTCAGTGACTTGTTAGGGAAGTTGACGCGTGGATGACAGACGTGCAGAGACGTATGGAGGAAGCAAGGAAAGCAAATGAAGCCGTTTGTCCCGCAGACAGCATAGCAGTGGCATCATCTAGGACCTCTAAAAAGTCTAAGTCAGGCTCTGGCTGTTCTAAAGCATCTTCTGCACGCTTGAAAGCAGAATTGGAAAAGGCTGAACTTTTGACAAAGGCAGCAGCACTGAAAAGAAGACAAGCTTTGGATAAGCAGGAAGCCAAGATTAAAGCTGACAGGGAAGAATACGAGATTGAAGCTGCTCTGGCTGTTACGGATGCTAAATTCAAAGTATTGAAGGAGTTTGAGGAAACAAGCTCACAAGGAAAGCAGTCGGCTGGGCTACAGGAAAGTCAAGGTGCAGTAGGAGGGCATGTCTCATTTGCTGCAAGCCGTATGCCAGTTACTGTTCAACATGGGCCCGACCCATATGCTGCAAGCCATATTCCAGCTACTGTTCAACGTGGGCCTGACCCAAATGTTGCAAGCCATACTCCAGCCACTGATCAACGTCGTAGCACAAGTGATGGAAACAATCGAATGCCACCAGTTAATGTTGCTCAGTTAAACCAGGCAGCTACAGGAGGTGCAGTACAAGGCAATATTTATGTGGTTAGCAGCTCTGTTCACTCAGAAGGTTCAGCAAGTCCAGAGACTTTGGTCACTGTAATGCAGCGTCAAAATGTTATTACAGATTTCCTGGTAAGGCAACAAATACTTTCTACTCTACCACAACAAAGCATCCCCATCTTCAAAGGAGATCCATTGGAATACAGACTCTTTCTCAGAGCATTCGAGCACGGCGTGGAGAGTAAAACGGAGAACAGCAAGGATCGCTCTACTATATGGAGCAGTACACGAGCGGACAGCCTCGTGAGTTAATACCTAATGCCTTCATATGGATCCAGACCAGGGTTACTGCAAGGCAAAAGAGCTAATAAAGGAGCATTTCAGGAATGAATACCGGATCTCCGTAGCCTACATGAACAAAGCTTTGGATTGGCCTACAATAAAAACAGACGACGGTGAGCTCTCAATTCACTCTCTCTTTTCCTTACCGGCTGTAGCAACGCAATGACTGACATGGAGTATATGGAGTAGTTGGACAACGTAGCCAACATGCGCGCCATCGTCAGTAAACTTCCATACAAGTTGAGAGAGAGAGATGGAGGAGTGTTGCCTTTGATATTGAAGAGAGACACTCTCGACGACCCAAGTTCAAAGACCTTGTGAAGTTCATTAACACACAGGCTAAGGTCGCGCTACATCCTTTGTTTGGAGATATAAAGGACAGCAGCAAGGGGCAAGCTAAGCCTCCAGTAAACTTGTCAGAGAGGAGGAGTGGTAAGACAATTTTCACCACAACTGCAACACCAGTGAATAATCAAGCAAGTGTCGGCACAGAGGGAAAACCAAGCAAGAAGAGTCCTACCGGCTCTGTCAACGCTTTCAAGAAGCCGTGTGTCTTTTGTCAAGGTGACCATAGCATGGGGCAGTGTAAGAAGTTAAGGAAGTCCCTACACAAAGACAAGATCGACTTTCTCCGTGGAAAAGGACTATGCTTCGGTTGCTTGAAACCAGGGCACGTGAGCAAGTCCTGTGAGGAGAAATTAACCTGTGAAGTCTGTTCATTGACACATCCCACTGTGTTACACATGAAAGTCAAAGACAAGGCGAAACCTAAGGAAGAATCATCGGAGGATGGTGAGATGCAGTCTGTGGTCAGTGGGTTTGTGGGCGCAGAGAACAAGATGTGTTCCGCCAACGGGGCTGGGGAAGCAGAGAGTACCCTTGCCATCGTTCCTGTCCAAGTAAAGGCCAAGAAAGGCAACACAGTGGTTACTTCGTATGCCTTCCTCGATCCGGGCAGTACTGCCACATTTTGCACAGAAGATCTTATGAATGAGCTCAACCTACGTGGAAAGAAGATTGACATTCTACTGACAACCATGGGGGATCAGAAGACAGCCCACAGCAGTCTTGTAACAGACTTAGATCTGGAAGGCAGCAATTTCATTGAGCTGCAAGAAGTATTCTCTCAAAAGACTATTCCGGCTAACACAAGGAACATTCCACGGCAGGAAGACGTGGACAGATGGCCTTATCTGGAGCGAGTGCGAATCCCCCACATTGACGCAGAAATAGGTCTGCTGATTGGGACCAATGTGCCAAAGGCAATGGAACCAGAAGAGGTCATCAGGAGTGAAAATGGATGGACAGTGAATGGACCTTTGAGAGAGGGCAACTTCGACGCAACAAGAGGTGGAGTAGCGCATGCTACATCCAATCGAATATCTGTGGCCAAGCTGGATGAACTGTGGAACCAACAGTTCAAATATGACTTCCCTGAAGGTTGCCAAGAAGAACAAGTGGGGATGTCCAGAGACGACCTGCAATTCATGGACAGTGTGTCACAGTCTGCCAAGCTGGTAGAGGGGCATTACTGTATAGGCCTACCACTAAAGAACAAGGAGGTTCAAATGCCCAACAACCGAGTCGTAGCTGAGCAGCGTGCCTTGAACTTAAAGAAGAAGCTTCTCAAGAACCCCACATTTTGTGAGGACTACATCACTTTCATGAGTGATATGATCACTAAAGGCTACGCAATGAAGGTTCCTGATGAAGACCTCAGCCGCAATGATGGAAAGGTTTGGTACATTCCACACCATGGAGTGTACCATCTGAAAAAACACAAGATCCGTGTTGTATTTGACTGTGGCGCGTCTTATCAAGGAGTCACACTGAATGGGGAACTCCTTCAGGGGCCGGACCTCACCAGTTCCCTGATTGGAGTTATCACAAGATTTCGCCAAGAACCTGTGGCTACTATGGCTGACGTGGAAGCCATGTTCCACCAAGTAAAGGTCCCACCAGAAGACGCTGACCTACTTAGGTTTTTATGGTGGCCAGATGGAGATGTCCACAAGGGTCTGGTGGAGTACAGGATGGTGGTGCACCTTTTTGGTGCTACTTCATCACCTAGCTGTGCTAGTTATGCCCTCAGACGCTGTGCTGAAGACAACAGGGACCTCTTTGATGCTACAATCGTCAACTCAGTACTGCACAACTTTTATGTTGATGACTCCCTCAAGTCAGTTAGCTCTGAGGAGGAGGCCATACTCCTGTACCATAACCTGAAAGCGATCTGTCAAAAGGGGGGCTTCAGTTTGGCGAAGTGGGTTAGCAACAGTCGAGTGGTGCTGGCAGCCATACCTGACAAGGAAAGGGCGAAGGAAGTGAAGGACTTGGATCTGGATCAAGATTCACTCCCCTTAGAGAGAGCTTTGGGGGTACAATGGTGTGTCGAGTCTGACAACTTCAAATTCAGAATTGTGATCCAAGACAAACCTCCTACCAGACGAAACATCCTCTCTATGGTAAGCTCCATATACAATCCATTGGGGATCCTGGCGCCGGTGGTTCTACCTGCAAAGAAGATTTTGCAAGAGCTCTGCAGGCTAAAGCTCAGCTGGGATGGCATGATTCCAAATCAACTTGCTCAGCAGTGGTTTGAATGGCTCAAGAATCTGCATCAGCTAAGTGAGTATGGAGTCGACAGATGTTTCAAGCCAGCGAACTTTGGAGAGCCTACATTCGCTCAGTTGCATCATTTCTGTGATGCTAGCGAAGAGGGCTATGGCACGGTGACCTACTTAGTCCAGCAGAACAGCAGGAATGAAGTCCATTGTGCTTTTGTAATGGGAAAGGCAAGGGTTGCGCCACTCAAGCCCACTACCATTCCACGCTTGGAATTAACGGCAGCAGCTATGGCAGGGCGCATGGACAGGATGTTGAGGAGAGAACTGCAGCTGCAGCTTGCGGACTCCATGTTTTGGACAGATAGTACGGCTGTACTAAAGTACATTAACAACGAGACAACAAGGTTTTGGACATTCGTAGCCAACAGAGTGTCGGAAATTCTGAAAGTTTCCTCAGTATCACAATGGAGGCATGTCAGCACACACATTAATCCTGCTGATTACGCATCAAGAGGACAGAAGGTGGAATCCTTCTTGCAGAACAAGGCCTGGATCTCTGGGCCAGACTTTCTCACCAAGTCAGCTGACAGCTGGCCAGAGAACCCTGATCATCTGAAAGATCTCAGCGCACTGAGATGAAGAAAATGCCACTGTCAGTGCTCTGGCAGTAGGAGAACAATTGGATACAGTGCAGCAACTGATAGAGCACTACTCTTCATGGACTCGCCTGAAGAAAGCAGTCGCATGGATTCTGAAAGTAAGGGACACATTGCTGTGCTTGACCAAGAAGAAAAAGGATCTGAGTGCTGACATTGCACTGTCTGGTGCAGATGAGGATCAACAAAGATGGCAGCTTCAAAAGGCTATGACGAGCTACAAAAAGAGCCTCAGAAAGAGAACGCTCACGGTGGATGATCTGAAAGAAGCAGAGCTAGAGATTATACGCTACTGTCAGAGAAGAACGTTCCAAGAGGAAATTAACACTCTACAAAAGGGTGAACCCGTCAGAAGAAGCAGCCACATATACAAGCTCAATCCAGTTCTCCAGGAAGGAGTTCTTAGAGTCGGTGGAAGGCTCAGTTGTTCAGCCATGCCAGAAGAATCCAAACACCCGGCTATCCTGGCTAAGGGCCTTCGGGTGTCAGAACTCATACTTCAAGAGGTCCACAAAGTAGTAGGTCACGGTGGTCGCAACCACGTTCTGTCCAAGCTGCGTCTAAAGTACTGGATCCCTGGTGCTAGTGCAGCGATCAGAAGAGTTTTGTCTAAATGCATTGTGTGTCGGCGACTACATGGTGTTGCCGTACAACAACAGATGGTGGACCTACCACGCAACAGGGTCTTACCAGATGAACCGCCCTTCACTAGAACCGGCGTGGACTATTTTGGTCCTTTTGAAGTTAAACGTGGAAGAGCTACTCTGAAGAGATATGGCGTCATCTTCACTTGCTTAGCCACTAGAGCTGTCCACCTAGAAGTAGCTGCTTCCCTCAACACAGACTCCTTCATTAATGCTCTGCGGCGATTCTCTGCCAGGAGAGGCCAAGTCATGGAGCTACGTTCCGATAATGGAACTAATTTCGTCTGAGCCGAGAGAGAGCTCAAAAAAGCTATTCAAGAATGGAACACCTCGAAAATAGAGGACACTTTGCTCCAACGAGGCATTAAGTGGATGTTTAACCCGCCTGCAGCATCTCATCAAGGAGGGGTATGGGAGCGTCTGATCAGATCCATCAGAAAAATCCTCAATGCCACACTTAAGTCTGGATGAGGAGAGCCTTCAGACATTTCTCTGTGAAGCGGAGGCTATCCTGAATAGTCGTCCCATTACCACGCCATCCAGTGACCCAAACGACTTGGAGGCACTCACCCCAAATCACCTTCTGTTACTGAGGACCAAGCCATCTTTCCCACCTGGGGTTTTCGAAAAGGACGGCCTGTATGCGCGACGGAGATGGCGGCAGGTTCAGTACATGGCTGACCTCTTTTGGAAGCGGTGGGCGAGGGAGTACCTGCCTGAGCTTCAAGTACACCAGAAGTGGATGCAAGTGTCTCGAAACTTTGTTCCTGGGGACATTGTCTTGCTTGTAGACGAGACTTTTCCGAGAAACTCTTGGGTCTTGGGCAAAGTTGTCCAAACAGTCCCAGATGAAAATGGACTTTTTCGCCAAGTTCGTGTGAAGACCAAGACCAGCGAACCAGATAGACCCATCACTAAGGTCTGTCTTCTGCTAGAAGCAGTATGAATACCGTTGAACTGTGACAATTTAAGAGACTCTTTTTCTTTGGTTGAAACTTTATGACCCACTGTTTTTGTGTTTCTGATAAATGATAATTGTTTCTAAGATAAAAGAATAATTAGGGGCTGGGTATGTAGGAGGCAAAGCTGAAGTTATTGTATTTGCTGTGCTTTATTTACTGTATGCTTTAAATGCTTAAGTTTCTTTTGTCTGTGCTTATACTAGCCAATTTATTTTGAGCTTGCACTTGATTGAAGTATGTGATGTCATGATTGTCTGTGCTTAATTGTGCCTTGAGGTATGCCATGTCATTCTGTCCTCATGTCATCTTGACCTTCCAATTTTGTGTCTGACCAATCACACGCTCTGCAGCAGTAGTGGCTGTGAGTAGCACCTGTCTGTTTGCTGGCAGAGGAACTTTTGTCATTCCAGTTTGTTTAGGTGTAGAGTCTAAAGGTTTTGTACCGTGCTCTGTCAAACATTGTTTTATTTTGCCCAATTGAAAGTAAGCTTTTAGTTTTTTGATCGAAGTAAACCTTTATTGTACTTTATGGACATCTCCTGTGGATTATTTTCTTTTTGGGAACAACGGGAACAACAACATCACGTGTACACCATGGGTCACACCTTATAAACTTTCTGCGGATACAATCATGCTATAGTATAGTATAGCCATAGTCTACCAGTGACAAAGCAATGACAGCAATGGTACAAAACGTCTTTTAAAACATTATATAGGCTACAGTATTGTTAGTATTTAAATTATTTATGCCATTTTGGAAACCGAAATAGGGAACCGTTAAGAACCGGAATCGATAAGCAGAACCGGAACCGGTACCGGACTCGAAAAAATCCTAACGATACCAATCCCTAGTCTCAGAGTTTGATGACACTCAATATAGTAGAAACAGTAGAAAAGTTTGATAAAATTTCACTTAGTGACAGAGCGTCTCACAGAGCGACCGCACGGAAACCGGAAGTGTACTTGTGATCCTGTGATCCTATGCATTTTCTCTCCTCAGACGGCAGAGATAGGTATGACCCCCTTCAGTCCAATGGTGGCTCTTCTACATAGACTGATTGATTGATTGACTGACTGACTGACTGACTGACTGACTGACTGACTGACTGACTGACTGACTGACTGACTGACTGATGGTCATGAAAAATCAAACTATGAATGAGCCTTCAGGCAACAGCCCAGCTTTAATGATCTTAAATCCCTTTATTTTAGATTGTTTTGTAGTAATAGTACAACATAAACATTACAGAGACTGTAGTTGTTACTGTACAATACTTTAAAACAGTTGTCATGTTGCACACATTGGCTATAATTGCTGATATTTGCACCGCCCTCGTTGAAAACAATGTATTTCAAACTCCACCTTGTCACTCTCCAGGCTTCATGAAAAGCGTGTGGAGTGGAGGAGTGAGGTGGGCGTTGTCCATACATTTATGTCTGATACCGGGGCGCCTGATGGGGTGGAAAGCATAGACATTATAAAATATAGACGCCTCACTGGCCGCTGTAGTCCATTGGAGCGACGTATGTGCATAGGAGGGCGGAAGTACGACGGCACGCTACGTCACGCTGTCACTCAAGTGATTACTGGCCAATCACAGCGCAT